>JAJTUV010003395.1:0-57497 GCA_021653895.1 Mastomys natalensis | reverse complement strand
AAAAAAAAAAATTTTAATAGTTGTTTGATGCTATCTGTACTTTAATTGTGAACATCCCACACAAGATACACCTAGTGACTTAAATCCCTGGTTTAAAAACTTTGTTTTTATGGACAAACCTACATAAATATACAGTGAAACCGGAAGCCAGGGGAGAAGAGCTAAGTTTCACTGCACTGGGAGAATCTTTCCTGTAGGTTGTCAGAGGACTGGCAACAGTGTCTTGTTGGCCAAGGACCACATAAACACAGACAGGGGAGAAGCCTAGACAGTACTGGCTGAGCTCTCTGCCCAGGATGAGTTTTGGTTGTCAATGACAACATCGTTTCTGAAAAGGCATCAGTCACAACACAGTCCTTCATCTTCCTCCACAGACAGCTACACTGAACATCGCTTCCTCTACATGAAGGAAGAAGGGAAACACACATTTTATTCCTTTTTGGATCCTGTGACACCCAAACCCTACATTACCCCAAGCTGACACATTTTCAGTCTGCTGTTGCATACCATCTATTTTGCTTTACGTAGCCCTTCTAGACTACTGAACTGCTGTTTCTTACCTCATCGTTGATAACTTCAGATTTTTCTTCCTCTTCTTCCTCTTCTTCCTCCTCCTCTTCAATGTCCAAATCATTCTGTCTAAGATACGCTTGTAAAGGGGCATAGTGCTTCTTTTTAAAAGCCAAGAAATCCATCATGTTCCCCTGGAGATGTTGCAAGAAGAACAGTTCAATCAGGTACTCCTTGAAGACTTCCTTGAGTGACTCCATTTCCTTATAGTGGTAGTCCAGGCACTGCTTCCTCATCTGTGCCATCTCTTGGGAGGCTGGGGGGATCTCCTCCAACTTCTTGGGAACCTTCTTCATTCCTGAGCTTCCCATGGATGTAAGAGGCACACTGGAAAGGCCTGGAGGCATGGTGGTTCTGGAAGGGCTGGTGGGTGGCGGTGGGGATGTCATCCCAAATGCTGAAGGCCCTCCCACACCAGGGAGCAGCACACCAGGTGTCCTCTCAAATCCCAGAGATCGGTTCATTGGCTGCCCCTGAAGCACCTGTTGCTGTTGCTGTATCAACTGGCCTTGAATAATGCTGCTGATCTGGGGTGGCAGGCTGGCTGTGGTGATGTGGTTTGGACTGGCCAGAGGCTGTAGTCCAGTGCCTCCTGCAGCTGCAGGGCTCTGAGGTCCTAGATGGTGGATGGTGCCTCCCGACTGTGCATGAGGTTGGGAGAGTCTCCGTTCTCGGACGGTGATGGGAGCTCCTGAATGCTGGAGTTGAACCTGGGCTCCCTGGGCCATCTGAGTCAGGCCTGGTGCCTCCTGAAATACAAAGTGACCACCACTTGATGGACTCAAGCTGATCTGCCTCACAAGCACACTGGCATCCACAAAGCCTCCAGTGGGGCTGCTACTACAGATACCCAGCCCAGGGCCTGGGGCACCTGCACGCACATTCTGCAGGGTTTGCCCTGGCCCAGGGCTAGGCTGTGTGGGGCTTTGAGTCTGGACCTGCTGCGACAGTGGAGAAGTAACTTGAATGTATGATGGAGAGCCATGCTCAAAGCGCCTCTGCTGTGCACCAAACTGAAAACCTGGAGAGGTGGGGTTGGGCAGTGGCAGAGGGGCCAGTGTGATCTGCTGGTTTCCTCCCACGACTGGGCCAACATTCTGCAGTGTGATGTTCACATTCTGCCCGGCCACAGGACTTCTGCTCATCAGCTGCTGTATCTGGTACCCAGGGGATTGGGGTGCAGATGGGCTGGCTGATGGAGCGAAAGGCGCTGCAGGAGATGGGGGTAAGTTGGGATGGGCTGGCTGCTCCTCTTCACTCCCAGTGAAGGACCTAGACCTCTGCAGCTGATGCTGGACATTCTGAGGACCACTGCCATGGTGCATTATCACCTCCCTTTTCTATCCAATGTAATGTTCCCCTAAAAAAATCAAAATTAAAATCAAGACATTGGAAGGCAAATACAATCAATTGATTACCACTTGATACAATCACCACTTTTTTTTTTTTTTGTCTTTTTGTTTTTTCGAGACAGGGTTTCTCTGTGTAGCCCTGGCTGTCCTGGAACTCACTCTATAGACCAGGATGGCCTCGAACTCAGAAATCTGCCTGCCTCTGCCTCCCAAGTGCTGGGATTAAAGGCGTGCGCCACCACCGCCCGGCGATACAATCATCACTTAGTAGCCCTGAAAACATACTTGAATGTACATTCACACTGGCATTTGATTCGAGCAAGAACACTATTTATTACTTTATATCAAAGAAAAGGTGGTCACTTACATGTAATCCATAACTTCCTTCCATCTTCTTTCCTCCCACCCAAAATTCCAAAAGAAAGAAGACTGAGGGAAGAAGGTACCCTATTCCCTACCATCATAAAGAAATAGAATAACAAGAAGTTGGTGAATCCCATTAAGAAAAAACTATGGTACTACACGGCACATTCAACCCAAAGAGGCAGTGGCTACTTTGTCAATGACCCTGTGACATCTGCCACAGTACCAAAGAACCCCACTCTGGTACCTCTTAGGATTCACTAGTTTAGCCAGGCCTTACATGCCAAACAGCTACATCTGCCTCCGAAGAACAGACCAGAATAGTTACACTGTTGACCCTAAGAAGAAAGCTGCTGGCAAAGAATGTGTTCTCACTAAGAGATCAGTCAGTCCCTTCAAGCACAGGTCAACACTGTCATCACCTTGGTGAGGAGAGCTCAAGTGTACGACATGGCCCCCAATGGCTGGCAGTCTTCCTGTCAACATGTATAGCAACAAAGTGGTCCTTCCCATGGCATAACCAAAAGGAAGGCCAAGCTGAGATGGCTACAGACAGTGGTGAAAGAACAGAAAGAACTCAGAAAGGAAAGGCTTCAGGAGAAAACAGAAGACAAAGCAGGGAAGAACAATTTGGTGTCAGACCACCAGTGCTGTCTCTCAGTCTGCCTATTTTCTACCATAGTTGACCAAAAATACTCTTCAGAAGAAACAACGGTGCAAATCTACAGCACCTGACATTTAGCAAACACAGGATAGACAGTGTCCCAAGTCACATCACTGAGGTAGCCTCAGGAACTGACTTCAATCCCTAAGTCCCATGTGGTAGAAGAAGAGAGTCAAACCCCCAAGGTGTCCTCTTACCTCTTACACATACATCACAGCACATCATACAACCTGTGTGTGCATGTACACACAAATATTTCATTTAAGAGCACATTTTGCCACCAAGACAAGCAGCAGCCTCATCTCAAGGATACCATTGCTTATCTCTATCAGAAAATAGAAAGGAAATAAAGAAGCCATAAATTTGAAAAACTTAAAACATATGCAAGACTTTCAAATCAAAAACATATCATCAAGCCAGGAGTAGTGGCATATATCAGCAACCCCAACCCTCCAAAAGCTGAAGCAGGAGGGTTCCTGCAAGTTCAAGACCACACAGTGACTATATAGCAAGACCCTATCTCAAAAAAGAAGTAAGGGGAAGGGGATGAATGAGAGTATAAATCACTTATGTATATACAGGGAAGCTTTGGGTCATACAGTATTTTCAGAACAAGCTATGATTCCTGCAATGGTCTGACTATGAAAAGCTCACCAATAAGGGCTACAGCACAATGGGAAGTAGTGAAAAGCTCAAGATGAGGATAGATGGAGTAAGTAGGTCACTGAGAGTATGGTTTGAGGGTAGGTCTTTTTGGTTTGTTTTTGTTTTTCAAGACAGGGTTTTCCTGTGTAGCCCTCCCTGTCCTGGAACTCACCTGTAGACCAGGTTGGTCTCAAACTCAAGAGCTCTACCTGCCTTTGTCTCCTGAACCCTGGGATTAAATGTACAAGGGTAAGTCTTATCCCTTCCTGCCTTACTCACCTGCGCCTGATGGCCAATGAAGTGAGCAGCTTTGCTCCTCCACACCCTCGCTGCTGCTCTGCCTCACCACCACCCAGACACAATGGCCTCATGGAACCATAGACTGAACCTCTGAAACATGAGCCAAAATCAATCTTTCCACTTTTATGATAATTTTTTCAGAGTAACAAAAGGCTAATTAATAAAAGTTTCTAATCTTATATATAAGTATTATGGAGGAATTGGCACAAAAACAGAAAAGCATATACAATGATCTCCTGACAAAAATCCCAGAATGTCAAGTCAACAAAATGAAGGAGCAAAAAGAATCTCTTCCACATACAAGAATTCATAATCTGGATGTGGTGGTCATATCCATGACTCCAGCTTTGAGGAGGTCAGGCCAAAAGGGTTGCAAACACAGAGCAGCCCCTAAGAGTGCCCCAGCTCCACAAACAAAGTCAAGTAGAACAAGTCACAAAACCAGGGCAAAAAGATGGACATAAAAAGTTATAATAATATACTGAGAAAATTTAACACAAATGCATCAAAAAGCATGTATCAAATAATTAAGCATTTTTATTAGCTAACACTCAGTTATACTAAATGTAAAAGACATAAAATAAAAATCCAGAAATGTAATAATCCCTGAAAAGAATTCAATTTTGTAGCCCCCAAAATAATAGAGTTGTAGCTAAAGCAATAGCAGGAATTGAAAGGACTTCAAGCTTTGGAGATAGCTTAGTAGGTAAAGCACTTGCTGCACAAACAAGAGAATCTGAATTTCAATTCCCAGGACCTATGTAAAAGCAGGACACGGTAATCTGTAACCCCCAGGCTCCTACACAGAAACAGGAAACCGAGATAGGAGAAGGCCCAGGTCACAGGTCACCTAGCCTGGTATACATAGGTTTGAAGAGCCCCTATCTCAAAGTGGAAGGTAAGAGCAAACACTAGAGATTGTCCTCTGACCTCCACACCAGCATCTGCACTCATATACACATACAAACAAAACACACATACAAGAGAGCACTTACATTATACATAAACAAAAACAAAAAAAAATATACAATTTTAAAATGTTAAATACCAGGAGTAGAGATAATCCTTTAATCCTAGCACTCAGAAGGCAAAGGCAAGTGGATCTCTCTGAGTTCAAAGTCAGCTGGACTACAGAGCAAGTTCCAAGCCATCCAGATAGACATGAGATCCTGCCTCAAAAATGAGTATGCTAAGGATAAAAATGTGCCAGGCTATAGTGGTGCACACCTTAAATCCCAGCACTCATGAGGCAGAGATAGAAAGAGCTCTGTGAGTTGAAGGCCAGCTTGGTCTACAGAGAGAGTTCCAGGACAGCAAGGGCTATACAAACAGAAAAAGAATAAAATGTCAAAAATTCAAAAGGGGTTGGAGAGATGGTTCAGAGGTTAAGAACACTGGCTGCACCAGGCAGTGGTGGTGCACACCTTTAATCTCAGCACTTGAGAGGCAGAGGCAGGCGGATTTCTGAGTTCGAGGCCAGCTTGGTCTACAGAGTGAGTTCCAGGACCGCCAGGGCTACACAGAGAAACCCTGTCTCAAAAAAGCCAAAATGAAAGAAAGAAAGAAAAAAACACTGGCTGCTTTTCCAGAGGACCAGGGTTCAATTCCCAGCACCCACATGGCAGCTCACAACTGTTTGTAACTCAGGTTCCAGGGAATGCAACACCCTCACACAAACATACATGTAGGCAAAACATGAATGCACATAAAATAAAAATCATTAAGCAAAACATTCAAAAACAGGGGCTAGAGATAGAGCTGGGTAGTAGGAGCACTTCTCTACCACGTAAAAGGTCCAGGGAGCAGAACATCTCTGCAAGTACATCAGAGTACAGTAGGACAAACGGCTACCACTAGCACCAGAGAATACACTTGTCAAAGACACTGAAACACTAACCAAGAGAAAACCAAACATCTGCCTAACAGCTTGAGGAGAATGTCCAACTTCACCACTTACATACCCAAGATAAACAAGCCTGCAGTAAGCCCTAAACCACAAGTGGCAGATCACTAGACACACTGCTGCAGGGGGTCTGGAAAGCAAGATGAGGTGACAGATTTCAAATGGTCCTCAACTCATAAAACACTGAATGGGAATGAACTCAGAGAACAGTATGAAAGTGGAAAGGGCCTGGATACTCTATAACCTTTGATGTAGTGACTCTTATTTCCAGAATCTAAGAAAATTGACCTATCAATTTAAATTTTTTTGCTTAAAAATTTGACCTACAGGGCAGAGACATGGCTTAATGGTTAAAAGGACCAAAGTTTAATTCCCAGCATCCACATGGTGGCTCACAACCATCTGTAATTTCAATTCCAAGAAATCTGGTGTCCTCTTCTGGCATCCTCCAGCAATATTCATGTATACGGTATAAAGACATATATATGTAAACAAACCTTCTATACATATAAAATAAAAATAAACCTTAAAAAAAAAAAAAAAAAAAGCCCACAAGATAATTCAACGGACAAACCAATCTATCAGCTTGGCAACTTGAGTTCAGTTCCCAGGAACCACATAGCTGGAGAGAACAGACTCCAAATCAGTCTTAGTCTCTGTCTGTCTCCCCCCTCCCCTCTCTGTCTCTCTCTCTGTCTCTGTCTCTCTCATATACACCTGAAATCTCACACACAAATTTTTAAAAATGAAATTTAAAAAATACTTACCACATAAACAAAAAGGTAAAACATATAACCAAAAACAATTCTCTAGATCAAGAATGTGTGTATAAAATGAGAAAGTACACCACAAAAACTAATTTAGAATCCCCAGAAACCACATAAAAGTCAAGCAGGTGGGGCTGGAGAAATGGATCAGTGGTTGAAAGATTTTGTTGCTTTTGCAGAGGACCTGGGTTCAATTCCTAGCACCTATCATTGCAGCTTACAAAAGTGTCTAATTTTTATGCAATCTATATATATGTGTACACACACACTCAGAGAGAGAGAGAGAGAGTTTTCAAGACAAGATTTCTCTATGTAGCCCTGGCTGTCCTAGACCTCACTCTGTCAACCAGGCTGGGCTAGAACTCAGAAATCCATCTGCTTCTCCCTCCCAAGTGCTGGGATTAAAGGCATGCGCCCCACCTATTCCAGTGACTCTGACACCCTCTCTTTCTTCTGCAGGCACTGCAAGCACATAGTACATAGACATACATGCACAGAAGACAATCATACACATTAAAAAAAAAAAGTCAGGCAGGTGTGGCAGCCTCTTGTAATCCCAGAAATGAATCAAAACAAAAAAAATCCCTGAACAAGATGACTAGCTACACTAGGCTATATAGTGAGATGTGTTCCTGACCCCAAATATAAATACACACACAGACACATACAAACGTGTGTGTGTGTGTGTGTATACACATATACATATACATATACATATACATATACATATACATATACATATATATGTATATATAACAAATACCATCAACTATAAGGTAAAGAAGCTACTCTTCTAAAACTACTTTCCAAGGGGCTAGAGAGGTGGCTCCATGGTTAAAAGCACTGGCTGCTCT
Source organism: Mastomys natalensis (assembly GCA_021653895.1). Classification (NCBI taxonomy): domain Eukaryota; kingdom Metazoa; phylum Chordata; class Mammalia; order Rodentia; family Muridae; genus Mastomys; species Mastomys natalensis. Next base: position 50,079 of record JAJTUV010003395.1, on the reverse strand, counting down.
TCAACAGTGAATAAGTTCCATTCCTAGCACATGTAACACCAAGAAGTCCTTGCAGTTATTATAGACCAAGTGATTCACAGGTCTTTGGAGCTGAGTAGAGGAAAGGGGAAAGTATGGAAAGGTGAGCTGAAGAAGCCCTGCACTATTGTGTTTGCAACTCTTAATGGGACAATCCTTTGGGTATGTGAAAGAACAAAATGCCAACAGAAATGTAAATATTAAAGATTACACTCATGAGGTTTTAGGTGAGAACAAAGTCTGTCAGAGCTGGACTAGAGGACGTTTCTGTTACATTCTGGCTCAGAATCTATGTTCTGCCTGTGTCCTGAAATTTTGAGGCTGACTTCAAAAGTAAAATACTAATTAATCTGGCAGAAAAAATTTCAAAACACTGTAACATTCAAGGTATAGCAAGGCTACTGCTGCTGGCTGCCGTTAGTTTTACAGTGGGAATCCAGAGCAAATATACACTTAGGTGAGGGAAGAAGAATGAGCACATTTACAGTTACACACAAGAGAGTGAAGCTGTTGTAATTGTTGCAAAGATTAATGCCAATAAGAGAAAGGTCACACTGAAATCAGAGGAAAGGTGCCGTAAAGACAAGACTTCATGAACTGGGTGTGGGGGGGGGGGGGTGGCGGCTGGAGAGATGGCTCAGCTCTCGCTGATGACCAAGTTTGATTCCCATACCCACAACTCCAGTAACTCTAGTTCCAGGTAAACGTGATGCCTCATTTCCACAGGCACCTGCATACACACACAACTTTAAAATAATAAAAATAAATCCTAAAATACTTCATTGAAGCTTTCATAATATAAAAATATAAACTCATTTGAAAACTTCTTTTTTTTTTCCAAGACAGGGTTTTACAGTGAAAATTTTGGTTTCTTTAAAAACCCAGTTATGTTACATGAATATGTTTTTGTTTTAATCCCAGGTGTAGGATGAGAGACTGTTTCAAGGCAGATGATTATAATTTGTTAGTGTACTAGCAGGGGCATGATTTTTGCCAGTTGTGGTTCACAGCTATGAGTTTGCCTTAATTCTGGGGTAGGTACTCTGGAGAGGGTATAAATGGGAGAGCCACTAGAGGGTCTGTATTGCCGTTTAGAGATATTCTGATAACAAAGACTGGACTTGCCCCTAGGAAACCAAAGTCCCTAATCAGCAGGAAGTAGTCTAAAGAGGTCTATGCCATCTTTCCCTCTAACCATCTTTCTCTCCTACTTAATGTTGGGGAGTTGGAAGGGATAAGGGTGGAATAAAGGTTGAAAGGGAGGTAAAGATATAAGAACCCAATAAAACAGCCCAAACAGGGTTTCTCAGTGTAGCTTTGGCTGTACTGACTGAAACTCCATCTGTAGACCAGGCTGGCCTCAAACTGCCAGATCTGCCTGCTTCTGCCTCCCAAGTGCTGGGATTAAAAGCCTGCACCACTGAGAATGTTAAATGCAGAAATGGTGGAACATGCATGTAATCTAAGTACTTGGGGCAAAAACACTAGTGCCACAAATGGGAGATTAGCATGGTCCATACAGCAAGTTCCAGATCAGCTAGGCTCAGCTAGCAAGACTATTTCTAAATAAACAGAGAGTCTCTGAAGAACCTAATCAGGGTATGTAAACACAGGCATACAATGGATATCTCTCAAGCAGGTAGCACAACTTGGCATTACCCATGCACTGCTGGTTTTGCAGGCATGCAGAAGTATGATAAGTGTTAAGGGTCACAGAGGTTTGATCCAAGGTTCCAGAAAATAAGCAGACAAAATAAGCAATGTGTATGAGGATGTGCCCCCACCGGCCTACCCACCAACTCCCCCCTCCCCACCCTCGAATTCCCCCACACTGGGGCATCCAGCCTGCACAGGACCAAGGACCTCCTCTCCCACTATGCCTGACAAGGCCATCCTCCCCAACATATACAGCTGGAGCCATGGGTCCCTCCCTATGTGCTCCCAGGATGGTGGTTTAGACTCTGGGAGCTCTGTTTGGTTGGTGTTGTTGCTCTCCCCATGGGGCCACAAACCCTTTCAGCTCCTTCAGTTATCTCTCTAACTCCTCCATTGGGAACCCCATGATCAGATCAATGGTTAGCTGTGAGCATACCCCTCAGTATATGTCAGGGTCTGACCAACCAGCTAGATCAGGCTCCTGTCAGCATGTACTTCCTGGCATCCACATCAGCGTCTACTTTTGGTGACTGCATATTGGATAGATACCCAGGTGGAACAGTCTCCAGACGTTTTTTTTTTTTTTTTGAGGGGGGGGATAACATCTGAATTATAAATAAAATAGCCAATTATATATATGTGTGTGTGTGTGTGTGTATATGCAATGTGTAGCATGCAAGATCAGATTTACGTTAAGAACCTGAGATCTGTTCATGAAGCTGTGAAAAGTAAGCCTGAGTTGCAAAAGCAATTCTAGGATGTTGAAGATACCGAAGATGTTCCAAGAAAAGCTGCAGGCACCACCAAATGGAGCTGGCCCAAGAAAGAGTCCACATGTGCTACATGGAAGACAGACCAAGCCTGCTGAAACCCACATGGTACAACTCCAGAAAAATATGAAACTACAGATTTGGTATCTGCTCTGCGGGGCTTCAGTCTTGCTTTAGTCTGGTATTTCTTAGCCATCTTCCTATTCTTCCACTTTAGAACAACAATGTTTTTACTGTGTGTATACTGGAAGTACTTAATATTTTATTTTTATTTTTAACAAAGGTTCACAGCTATGAGTTTGCCTTAAGTCTCAAAATACTCTTTGAACTTTTAAACAGTCCTGGGATGGTTAAGACCATGGGGATTTGTACAGCTGGAGTGAATATATCCTGCATCATGGAATGTTCTAAGTCTAATGGGACCAAAGACAGAATGTTATAAATATTAAAATGCCTCCACACACATGTGTTTGATGAACATCAGGTCTCCAACTGGTGGTACTGTATTAGAAGATTTTAGGAATTCAGGAGATATTGCCTAGCGAGCAGAAGTAGATTGCTGGAGTGGGCCTTGGAGGTGATACCTCCACTTCTTACTACAGTCCAAGCTCTGTGCTACCTGACCCACTGAGATGTGAACAATGTACACCATGTACTCCAACCACCACAGACCAAGCCCTTCTAGTCACCATGACTATATCTTCTAAACTGTGAACCAAAGTAAAATTCTTAAGTTACTTCTGACATTTCCTCACAGCACTGTGTAATGGCTTATTTCACTTTACAAAACGTCTCTAATTCCATCCAGTCTGCGGCAAATGATTCAACCTCATTCTCCTTATAACTGAACCCTCCCCCGTGTGTGTGTGTGTGTGTGTGTGTGTGTGTGTGTGTGTCCATACAGACATTACACTCTTTCCCACTCAGTCCCAGACAGGCACCTGAGTTGACACTGTATCCTGGATATTGTGATCAGTGCTGAAAGAAACAGGGTTATGCAGGTGTCTCTTCTGTATACTGACAACATTTCCCTTGGATATACCTAGGAATGGGATTGCTCGGTCATAAGGAGTTCTGATTTTTAGTTTTTTTGGGTTTCTCCCATTCTGGGTCCATTTTAGCAGTACTAATTTACATTCCTTCCAACTATATATCATAGCTGTCTTTTTCACAGGCTCACAACATGTTACTGTCTTTTTGTTAACTGTCACTTTAACTGGGATGAAATCACATCTAATTATGAAAGCCAGGACAGGTGAAATTGGCACTTGGAGAAATGGCCACAGAAAATCACAAAGGGAAAGGCTCACCTGACCAGTGAACTGCTTTATCACTACTCCCACTGGCCTACACAGAGCAGATTTGGGGGGTTGGCAGTTGGTATGGCTAGTATTGGCTAACTGGTCTTCATCTTATATAAAGACAACTCAGCGAGAGCCAGAACCCAACTGGGAATCAAGCTCCAAAGCAGAACAATGGCAGCTACACTAAAAGACCTTCCATCACCCAATCACTGAGGTGTAGCTACACAAAACTGCCTCTCTTCTCCCCAACAAAGTACCCTCACATTTTAAAATTCTCCCACAAACGTAGTCTGCCTTCAACCCCTGAGAACCATGTTCAAGAACACTTTCCATACCCAAATAAGTCATTTGACAAACAACAAAAACTAACACCATTTACTAAGGATGTTAAAACATTGAATGTTTAAGGATAAGGGTTAGGGATAACTCAATGGTTAAGTGCTTGATTTGCATGTGGAGAAACTTGAATTTGATCCCCAGTACCACACACATTCACAAAGATTAAACATATTAAAAATGAGGCTTTCAGCCAAGTAGGTGTGGTACATGCCTGTCTGTAATGGAAGCACTCAGAAGGCAGAGGCAGAAGGATCACAAGTTCAAGTTGAGACAGGTCTACATAGTTCAAGCCCACCTATGGCTCACCAACCAAATATATAGATATAAATAAAAAAGACAATACTTCCACTTGTTTGCTTTTTAACCTCAAGAAACTCATGGACAGGGGCTAGAAAGATGGCTCAGCAGTTAAAAGCTCTGCCTGCTCTTCCAGAAGGCATGGGTTTAATTCTCGATGACTTATAATACTCTGTAACTCCAGTTCAAGGGTATCTGATTCCCTCCTGGCCTCTGTGGGCATCAGGCACCCAAGTGGTACAAAGATATACATACATATAGGCAGAACACCTATACACATAAAAAAGACAGGGTAGAAGAGATAGCTCAGGAGTCAAGAGTACATGCTGTTCTTCAAGAGGATCTGAGTTTGAATACCAACACCCACACTGCACAGCTCATAACTACCAGAAGATCAGACACCCTCCTGTCTTGGCAGGCACTTACACATGGCAGACACAAACACACATAGAAAAAAAGAAAAATATATATATAAATATATATTTAAAAATAAATTTCATGGACAGCCAGAACAGTGGAGCCTAATCACGGGAGAGGAGGTGACCAAAAGGTTAAGTAAAGTCGCTACAGAAAAAGAAAGAAATGGTGACTGAGAGCACACAAAAAATTCTCTCCCACCCAGGAATACAAGGCAGCTGAGCTGAAAGAGTCAACTGGAGGAGAGCATTAACCCAAGGAAAGGTTACTATGTAGTTGTAAATAAGGTGGCCAGAAAACAACAGACAGCCATTCTTAAGACTGTTATGTTATGGCCTTCAGTGGGCCACAAAGAGCAACCCAACACAAAGTCAACAGCACAGTAAATGCCTCACAGGGACAACAGTATCAGCAACATTATGAGGCAGTTATTGAACAGTTGGATAATCATGGTATCTATACAACTTAAAACACAGTTTAATTACATAATCCCAAACATTTTTTTTTAAAGTTAGAAGAATAGAATAAAAGGAAATAACGACACTTTCGTTATTAGACTACCTTGAGTTTTTAAAACATTTGGTGGGTCAGCCTGGTCTACAGAGTGAGTTCCAGGACAGCCAGGGCTACACAGAGAAACCCTGTCTCAAAACACCAAAAAAAAAAAATTTGGTCGGGGAGGAAGGTATGGAGTACACCTTCAATCCTTCAGTACTCAGGTGGCAGAGGCAGGTAGATCTCTTTTCAGTTTGAGCCTGTTTCAGGCCAGCCAGAACTACTCAGTGACACCAAGTTTTTTAAAAAAAATAAACAAGGGGGGAGGGGCTAGGCACCAGCACTCCCAGTTACTTATTCAAGAGGTAGAAAGATAACCTGAGTCGGGCGGTGGTGGCGCAAGCCTTTAATCCCAGCACTTGGGAGGCAGAGGCAGGCGGATTTCTGAGTTCGAGGCCAGCCTGGTCTACAGAGTGAGTTCCAGGACAGCCCGGGCTACACAGAGAAACCCTGTCTCAAAAAAACCAAAAAAAAAGAAAGATAACCTGAGGCCAGGGTTCGAGGCCAGCCTGGAACACAAAGTAAGACTCATTTCAAAAACAAGTACATAAAGCAGCCAGGCATGATGGATCACACCTGCAACCCCAGTACCAAGGCTGGGGCATCTGGATTGCTAAGAATTACAGACCAACTTAGGCAACTCAATGAGTTCCGTCCAGGCTGATTCGGACTTCCGTGAGACATGAGACTCTGTCTCAGAAAACCTAAATACGTAAACAGAAGATTTAAAGTTAACATGCAGTTTACCTTGTGGCCATTCATGTACAACAAACACACACACACACACACACACACACTCTCTCTCTCTCTCTCTCTCTCTCTCTCTCTCTCTTTTACACACACTTACACACACACACACAGACACACAGACACACAACCATAAAGAACCCCGGATCTTCGTAAGTTCAAGGCCACCCTGGTCTAAATGGCGAGTTAAAAAAAGCCAAAGCCAGTTTAAGATGGGAAAAAACAAAACAAAAATCGAAACAAAACAACCGATTTGTCACACATAATATCCAGAGCACAGGAAACGCAAATATCCTGCCCAGGGATGAGCGCAACCACCAATTCCAAGTCGCGGTGCTCCGGGATACTGGACAGACCTAGGGACAGACCTGTGGAGACAGCGGCTCGCCGGCTGATGGTGCACCTCGGAGCCTCCCGGCCCAGGGAGCTCTCCCAGGTCCCAGGAGTCCTTCCCGCTCTGCTCAGGCTCAAGGCTCTAGGTTGCGAAAGGAAGCCGCCGCGCGCCGCCGACCCGACCAACGGTGCCGCGGGCGTTAAGAGCCCCGCCTTCCCGAGCGCTCGGAAACGGCCGCGCGCCTGCCCAGAACCCGGCCCGCGAGAGCGCGCGGACCACAGAAGGGCCTTCCCGAGACCGGACCACGCGCCGAGCCCCCGGCCCCTCGGCCCCGCCCGCCCACGACAAAGCGCCGCCGCGGCCTGGGCCCGAAGCGACGCGGGCTGCAGCACCGCTGAAGACGACCGCCCGGCACGACACCGCCGTCTGCCCCCACCCACCATCCCGCCTTCTCACCCCGCTGACGCCGTCCGGTTCGCTTGCACCGGGAGCCGCGCTCCACCGCGTCAGAACAGCCGAGAGGCTCGAGCGCGCCGCAGCCGCTCGGCGCATCCGGGTCCGCGGGCACAGGAAGTAGCAGCGCCGTGGCTACGGCGAGCGGCGAGGGACTAACGGTACCTGTCCTGTAGCGCCTGTCACAGCCGCGCGAGGTCGCCTGAAGCTTAGGCGCTGCCGACGGCCGAGGCAGGACCGAAGCGGTTTTGATCCAGGCGGTTAGGGGCGGGGCTGGATGAAGGAGGAGCGTTGGGCGGGGCTCGGAGAGCGGAGGGCTACCTCAGAGCCGTCTCCGAAAGGCCTCATCTGTGCGAGCCAAAACCTCCATCGGTCCGTAGGAGGCGAGTCGGCGCGCACCGCAGTGCCCGCGGGCTGGGGCGTGGCCTCGCCTGGACGAGGCGGAGCTCAGGACTCGGGGAAGTTCGGGTAGACTCGGGAAGGGGCGTGGCCTCGTCAGCACCAGGCGGAGCTTCGGGGCTCAGGGAACTTCGGGTAGATCTCGGGGGCGTGGCCTCCGCTGGAGGCGTACCCAACTGGGGTTTCGCTCAGTTACGCCACCTAGGGACTCGCTCCAACCTGTGAGGACGATTCGGAAAGCTGGGGTGGACCTGATTGCGTCCCCTGGGTGCGCCCTATCTTCCTGGGAAATAGGAGACTAGCCCTATAAACAAAAAGAAGTGAGCAGAAGTCTGAAAATACATCCAGCATCATTAAGCATCAGAGAAATGCACGAGAAACCACAAGCAAGAGGAGGTAGGATTGCCGTGCGAGTTTGAAAAAAGATTATAATTTCAAAAAACACTGTAAGAAGGGAAAAGGAAGGAAGCAATTAACCGAGCTTGGTGGCACAAGCCTATAATCCAGTGGTTCTGAACCTGTGGGTCACATATAAGATATCCAGCACATCAGATATTTATTTACATTACAACTTAAACCAGTAGCAAAATTACAGTTAAGTACCAATGGAATAATGTTATGGTTGGGGGTCACCACAACATGAGGAACTGTATTTAAAGAGTTACACCGTTAGGATGTTTGAGAACCACTGCTATATCCCAGAACTTGAGGCTGAAGAAAGATTTGGGTTTAAGGCTGGCTTCATCCCTATATCATGTTTGAAGCTGTCCTGGAATACATGAGACCCTATCTCAAAAAAAAAAAAAAAAAAAAAAACAGGAGGGAAGTATGTTAGGAAGGAGCCCCAGAGGAAGCTGGTGGATATGACCAAAACATACATGCGTGAAACTATCAGATAATAAACGATCTTTTTAAAAGTTCAGGATAGGGGCTGGAGACATGGCTCAGTGGTTAAGAGCACTGATTGCTCTGCTTCCAGAGGTCCTGAGTTCAATTCCCAGCAATCACAAGGTGGCTCACAACCATGTGTAATAGGATCTGATATCCTCTTCTGGTGTGTCTGAAGAGAGCTCATATAAATAAAATAAATCTTAAAAAAAAAAAAGTTCAGGATAGCTGGAAAGATGGCTTAGCCTTAGCCTTGAGAGGACCTGAATTCAGTTCTCAGAACCCACATCAGATGGTTCATAACCATTTTTTAAATTAGCTCCAGATCTGACACCTAGGCTTCCATAGGCATGCGACCACACGCACACACACACACACATTTTTAAAAAGATTCTTTTAAGCTTTTATTTATATGAGTACTTTATAGCTGTCTTCAGATACAACAGAAGGCATCAGGACCCCATTACAGATGGTTGTGAGCCACCATGTGGTTGCTGGGAATTGAACTCAGGACCTCTGGAAGAGCAGTCAGTGCTCTTACCCCTGAGCATCTTTCCAGCCCCAAGATTTTATTTTTCAATTAGGTGTGTGCACATGTGTCTTAAGCGTGGGTATGTGTACATGAATGGCCCTCGGAAGGCCAGAAAAGAGGGCTGGATCCTCTAGAGCTAGAATTATAGGTGGATAGAAGCTGTTCAACATGGGTGCTGGAAATTGAACTTGGGTCCTCTGTAAGACCAGTAGGACTTGTAACAGCTAAGCCATCCCACTAACCCCTAAAATAAATTGTGGATAAATGTTTTTTGCCTGCACCACGCAGCCTGTTAGATTATCTGGAACTGGAGTTGCAGATAGTTGTGAACCACCATATTGGTGCCGGAAAGCAAAACCAAGTCCCCTGCAAGAACAAGTGGTCTGACCCCTCCCTGCTTTAAGAAGCTGTTACTCCTCTAAAACTGCTTGCTTGCCATTCCGAACAAACCAAAAATGCAGGTCACGGATGAAGCCATCTGTGCAGGTCTAAGGGCCCTGTAACACTGACTGTGCTAGAAATTTGAGAATGCCTCACCCACAGAAGGCAAGAAAAGTCTGGGTGGAGTACACGGGGCTGAAGGGGCATTCCAAGTCTAGTGCTGAGGGAGTGGCCGTGCGTGGGTGTCCAGTGAGAGGATACGTGGGAGGCAACAACTGTCAGGCAGCGTCAGAAAGGAGACCCAGAAGGAGGTGAAGAACACTAGGGCATGAAAGTGGGGGCTGCTGAAGCACAGTCCCACTTGAGGTCTCCCCAGGAACAGGCAGCATGAAATCACCAGTGTAGCCACTTCAGAGAAAACTGGAATAGTCTCAAAGGATCGGTCCGGATAGAAGAAAGAGAGTATCAGTAGCAACTGGGAGCAGACCGCTAGCGGCTGCGTCTACTGCCTGCCCAGTCAACCACACCCTGTCCCTGACCCTCTGTGTGCCTCAGCTATGACCAACACAACAGTGTTTCCACTCATCTCACAACCAGAAAAGGAAAATCGGAAAATAATTCACTAAGCAAAACATATTTAATAGGAAAAAAATCACTTCTTTTTTTTTTTTTAGAAAAGTGTCCTTTCATGCTAAGGTGTATACACACAATGCATGGGCTAAAATAGGCAGCTGATTCCTGGGATGAGAATTTAATATCCTGAGGTTATGAAGCCAGGCTACATCCACGAGCTGGCCCCTGAATTCTTGGCTCCCCCTCCTGGGTAACAGGCAGGTGCAGAGATTTCCAGCCTCAGCACTCAGAGCAGTGGCAGGATCTACGTATGGTTTCAGTCAGTGTCTCCATCCCCTTCACTGCCCTCCAGGGAACTGGAGACCTGCAGGAAAGGGGCAAACAGGAAAAGGACCGTGAGACCCAACTTATAAGCACTCCCATGTGTGGGCAGAGGGAAAAACAACGGAACTCTGGGTACTAGTGTCAAGTGCTTGTGCTGAGCAAAGGTACTCTACTAGAGGGAAGGCCACAGGAACAGACTAAAGCTGAGCAAACAGGCACAAGCAGCCTACTATGCCTTTAGAGCTGCAGCCCAATACCAACCCGTGAGTAAACCTTGCCTAGGGGTCGACAACTACTTCAGCAGGCAGCCAAGACCACGGGGTGGGGCAGAAGCAGGAGGTGGCCCACTCCTCCAGAGTCTGTGCGTGCGACTTTGGGGATTCTCCGAGACTCAGCTTGTTACCTCCCACTCAGCCTACCCAGCTAATGTGTGCACATATGCACACCATGCATACTCTAGACCAAACTCCTACCTTGGCACCTGTGTCAGCCGCTCCAAGTGCAGTGCCACTGAAGTTGTGGATCGGCAAAGTGTTAAGCCACTGGGCCATGGACCGCTCATCCCGCTCAGTGCTGACAATGGTTGGGTAGATGTATTGCTCCTTGAAAGCAGTCACCTTCCCCTCCTCCTGCGTCCAGTCCAGGGGCTCATGCAACCCGTCACTGCCAAAGCGTTGATTGTACTTCTCAAAGTGAACCCTCTCCAGGACTAAGCCAAGCCCGGTGCCTTGGGCACATCCACCTTCTCCTCGCCCCAGCTGCGCTCCAGGACGCTCTCGGGGGCATAACCCTTGACAATGGCTACCACCAGGCCAACCATCTTCCGGATCTGGTGCATCATGAAGCTCTGGCCCTTCACTTTGATCACAGCAAACTCCAGGCCCTCCCGTACAAAGGGCTCCTCGCAGTACATCTCCAAAATGTAGCGGCGTGCGCTAGGCTCTCTTGGCCCCTTCTGCGAGGTGAAGTTATGGAAGTTATGGGTGCCTTTGTAGCAGGCCAGAAGCCGGTTGACCTGCTGCAGGGTCTCTGCACTCAGGCGATAGCTCTCATCCTGTACATCCCGGTCCTTGTGAGCAAAGGCAAAGGTAGGTAGCATGTAGCAATAGGTCCTGGCATCACACTTGTTCTTGGAGTTGAACCCGCCTGTGACCCTCTTCAATCCTTGGGGACAGGATAAAGGAAACCTAGGTGAGCAGAAACACTTCCAAGGTGGGGGACGTCCTGACAGCATTGTTCTGGTACCGCTTGCCGAGGAAAGGCACCCAGTCCCGAGTCCAAATTCAGACTCTACAGAAGCTCAGAATGAAACAAACCCAAATGACAAAGAAACCTGCTGAGAGTGGAGTTGGCAAACACACCAAGCCCAGGTTGAAAAATCTGCAGTGCAGGTCTGGACAGACAGTTCAGCACTTAAGAAAACTGGCTGCTCTTCCAGAGGACGTCTGATTATATTCCCAGAACCCACATGGCCACTCACAACTATCTGTAACTCCAGTTGCAGAGGACCTGACACCCTCTCACAGACTATACATGCAGGAAAAACACCAATGCACATAAAATGAAATAAATAAATCTTATTTTTTTTTTTTTTAAGTCTGTAGTGCAGCTTTTGGCCAGGCCTTCAGTCATGAGCCATCAAAGTGGTAGTAGCTAGTACCTAGAATACTAGAAGTCTTTCTACAGATACAGATTTCAACAAGAAAACGCTAACTGAATAAAACCGTAGGTTCTCACCCCTAGCCGAAGAGCTGTTGGCAACTGACAGCTGCTGGGCAGAGAGAATCAATTTTCTTTAGGCGTGCAGCCCCAGAGAGGCTAGCCATGCTCCAACTGATGCTCCTATACATACAAGGGGCACTAAGTCAGGGGAAAAGTTATATAGAAGAAGCAGGGAGAGATTACGGACATTCTGATCAAACCCTACATATGCATGTATGAGATTCTCAAACAATTAAAAAAAAAATAGTTGGCTGAGCCTGCTGACATAGTGATTTCCAAGACAGCCAAGGCTAGTAAGACTCTGTTTCAAAAAAACAAAACAAAAACCAACACCAAACTAGAGTTCTTCCAGGTAATTTATTGAATATTCTTCCTGGATATGAATGGTGAGACACATCCAAGGCGAACCAAAGGTGCCTTTTACAGAGTTTACTCTGAAAAACTCCAGGATGAAACTGTGCTCAGGTCAGAAAAACACTAAACCAAATAAAACTGCACTCCACTAGCCAAGCATGGTGGTGCACATTTGATCCAGCATCCAGGCTGAGGCACGAAAGACCACAAACCCAAGAACAGTATGGAGGTAACAAAAAGCAAGGCTTCAAAAAGGCCTCCTTGCTTCCTTGTTTGTTTATGTATTACTTATTTTGATTTTATTCTTGAGAGAGTTTTACTCTGTGGCCAGGATGGATAAGAACTCCCTGCACTCGCCATAGTCTTAACATAGCTGGCTATTCTTGTCTTGTCTTGTCTTTTCTTTTTAAAAAAGAAGTGGGCTAAGGAGTATAGCTCAGAAACAGGAAACTTGACTAGCACTAAATGTTTCAATCCCAGCACTCAGGAGGCAGATCTCTGTGGGTTCAGGGTCTTCCTTGTCTATACAGCAGAGCTCCAGACCAGCCAGGACTACACAATGGGAGCCTACCTAGAGATGGGGGTAGGGGGTGATTGTGGGAGGAAGAGGGAAGAAAAACTTGACCAGTGTACAAGGCCCTGGACTTAAGCCCTAGCATTGCCAACAAAATAAATAATGAAATACAAAGTTGATTGTTTTTTTTTTTCTTTTTTTAAAGGCAGGTACGGCAGTGCACACCTTTAATCCGACCACTCAGAGGCCAGGGTTATGCAAAAAGACCTTGTCTCAAAAAAACGGAAAAAAAAAAAAATTAGAAGAAGTTAAAGGGGCCAGAAATAGCACTTGGAACAAACATAAGGCTCCAGGTTCTATTTGTTTTGTTTTTTTGTTTTTCGAGACAGGGTTTCTCTGTGTAGCCCTGGCTGTCCTGGAACTCACTCTGTAGACCAGGCTGGCCTCGAACTCAGAAATCCGCCTGCCTCTGCCTCCCAAGTGCTGGGATTAAAGGCGTGCGCCACCACCGCCCGGCAGGCTCCAGGTTCTAAAAGTCCATTTGCCAGTCCTGTCACAAGAGAGCACCTCTGGCCCCACTTTAACTATCTGCACGCTCATAACCACCGTTTGTGAGAAAAGTACCCACAGATTATCAGAGCAGTATAGCCAAAGGCCGTGGAACTGTTCTCTCAGCTAGCCAGTCCTGAGGGAGCAACACTGAACCTTCACAGCACCCTACCACCTGCTGAGTATCGGCTCGGCCAGAGGCAGCAGGGCAGGCACAGCCTCTGTCCACATGAGGCCACTCAGGTGGTCGAACAGGAAGCTTACCCAGAATCCGAATGTGGGATGGAAGGTGGCTGTTGATCTTGTCCAGAATGTCATCAATTAGCCACACCTTTAGGGATACCACCTGCCCAGCTGCGGACACACCCTGCAAAGAAAACAGAGCAGAGAGGAGAGGTGGGTAAGGGTCCTTGTCCTCCAACACAACCCTTACACCTGATCCTGAGACGGAAGAGGGGGTGCTTTTGGGAATGGGTCTCCATATGTGACCCTAGCTGGCCTGGAACTCTCTCACGTACACCAAGCTAACCTCCAACTTATAATAGTCTTGCCACAATCCCTACCCCCCTTCTGGGATGACAAGTGTGCATACGAAGGCCCAGTGTTACTTCTTGCTTTTCGTAAGATAGAGTACGGCTATATACCAAAGACTGCCTTGAACTCTATAGCCTAAGCTATCTTCAAACTTGGAGTTCTCCCAAGTTCTGGGACACTGCCCCACCATGCCTGGCTGTACTAGGGAATATCTGTTATCACTCTGACCTATACACAGCAGGCTCCTTCAGAGGTCAACCCAATCATAAAGACCTACCAACAAGGGCCCAGCCATATGGTTTTGTATGTCCCAGGCACAGGGAATATGATGTATCCTTCAAGATGTGCCCCCAAGTGACACCATCAACTAGGAACTGAGTCCAGGATGGATACCACATCAATCAGAGACAGTGGGACTTGTGATTTGAAGTACAAAAGCTAGGCCAACAGTCACAGGCAGCCTCTTCTGTGGAATGAGCCATGTGGCAATATGCCTATCATGTAGGTACACCGATGGTCAAAGACCTCTCACCTAGGCAGGAGAGATGGCCGAGTATGTAGTAACCCTGCCATGCAAGCCTTTGGACCTGATCCCTGGAACCCATGGAGGACTGATGTCCACTTGTGCACACTCACACAATAATGATGATGATAACGAAAGTTATTAAAATTATAACTTAAGCCGGGCGTGGTGGGCACGCTTTAATCCCAGCACTTGGGAGGCAGAGCAGGTGGATTTCTGAGTTCGAGGCCAGCCTGGTCTACAGAGTGAGTTCCAGGACAGCCCGGGCTACACAGAGAAACCCTGTCTAAAAAACCAAAAAAAAAAAAAAAAAAAAATAAAAAGTCCTAGTGCCCACACAGGGAGTGTGAAGACAGTTCCCACTGGTAGGCGCTCATACTGACTGCATGTTGCAATGAACACATCTTGGCTGTGCAGATAAATGATACAGACTGTTAGGATTAGCCTTACCTAGTAGAGGAGGAAGCCAATGTACAGACAAAGCAGGCAGAGGTCCCCAAAGGCTATGGGGACGATAGAAGAAATGCCAGAGGCTGAGGACGCTGGTACAAACCTCAGTGTAGGCTACTGTTCATAATCTGTTTCTCTTGAAAGCTGGAACTGCAATCCTATGAGACCTGCCTTGTTTAGAACCCAAAACAGCCTCTGGTGGTTTTGCCCTGAACCTATTGCATTCCAGACTAGTGTGTAGCCCGGGCTGTCCTGGAACTCACTCTGTAAACCAGGCTGGCCTCAAACTCAGAGGATCAACCTGCCTCTGCCTCCCGAGTGCTAGGATCAAAGGCATGCGCCACCACCGCCCAGCTAGTCATGTCTCTTTTTTTTAATTTTTAACTATTGTATATTCCCTATATGCATAATGATGTGCACAGGTACCCAAAAATGCCAGACGTATTGGATCCCCTGGAGTTGGAGTTATGGGAGTTATGAGCCGCAGGATGTGGAGTTAGGAACCTAACTCTAATCCTCTGAAGAGCAGTAATTGTTCTTAACTGCCAAATTCTCTCTACAACCAATAAATCATCTCTCTTCTTTATTTTTTCTCAGAACTATTCCAAGGAAAGCAAAGGCCAGTGAAGACAGGGTCTTGTGCAGCCCACCTAGGCTGCAGCACCAGCTTAGTAATCTGCACTCCTGGCCCCTCCGTACAACAAAACAACAACACGCTCCTTCCCTCAAATACCGACATGACAGACAAGTGCCACCAACTCAAGCTAACCTAAGCTCTTTCGTAAGTAAAACAGGGCACAAACCGTGTCGTTACTATCAAAGTTGCTCTCATGACTCAACAGGCATGACTCCTGGCTAGGATCCCTTCTGACAAGTGGACCCTGAGACCATGGGACAGTGAAAGCCGCAGGACACATACCTTGTCTGTTCGAGCACATCGCTGGAAAGACATCTTCCTCATATCTGTGCCATGGTTTTCAGGGATACAACCTGCCTGGACTAAGGCAGATACCAAGTCATCTTCGATGGTCCTGAACTGGGAGGACCCCAGATTCCTCTAAAGAAAAAAAGTGGATAACCTGTTTTCAAGAGCTCTTGGGATGGCTGCATGCCTGAAAGCTGGCCATCACTTCTGGAGCCAGTTCTAACGCTGTGCCTCTCAGCCGTCCCTAACCACGGGGTTCACAACCCCATGAGGTCAGACACATCAGCATCCCACCAATCCTCAGAACAGAGACTAGATTCAAGACTCTGGGGAGATCCTTCCCAAGGGAAGCCAGGCATTTGAACACTTCAACCAACTCCCTGGCTGAGGCAGTCTTTTCAAAGCCTACTCTACCCTTTGTTTCCCATTGCCACAGATGAAGTCAGGAACACTTCCCAAGAGACATAAAAAGACCGTAACAGCCGGGCAGTGTTAGCACACACCTTTAATCCCAGCACTTGGGAGGCAGAGGCAGGCGGATTTCTGAGTTCGAGGCCAGCCTGTTTCTACAGAGTGAGTTCCAGGACAGTCAGGGCTACACGGAGAAACCCTGTCTCAAAAAACCAAAAAAAAAAAAAAAAAAAAAAAAAAAACCATAACAAAAAGTGACCACATCCCTCACTCAGCTCTGTGAGACCAGCATCTCTGTCATATCTCTAGTAGGGAAACTGAGGCAAACAGGATATTACTGAGGAAGCCAGCTTAAAAAAAAAAAAACCTTGCACACTCAGAACTACTCCCCAAAAGCAAACCAGTCGGCCCAGAAGCATTTCAGTCTGCACGTCCTCAGGAATGTCACAGCCTAGGCCACATTAAAAGCACCATCTAGCCCGAAGCCACCACTCCCTACCCACTCTCAGGGCACCATGAAGCCTATGTGTTTCTTACTGGAGAAGGGACAAAGCCGGACTGTAGCCCAGACTATCCTTAAACTTGGCAATCCTCCTGCATCAACTTCCTGAATGCCAGGATGACAGTCTATATGCCATCATCCTAGTTGGTCTACAATTTCTTTTTATTTTTTTTTTTTTTTTTGGTTTTTCGAGACAGGGTTTCTCTGTGTAGCCCGGGCTGTCCTGGAACTCACTCTGTAGACCAGGCTGGCCTCGAACTCAGAAATCCGCCTGCCTCTGCCTCCCAGTGCTGGGATTAAAGGCGTGCGCCACCACCGCCCGGCGGGTCTACAATTTCTTAAAAGTAAAACAGAACATGACTTATGACACTGCTGTCATTCCTTCTCAAAGTCACCATCATGCCTGGTCAGCCTGGTCGTCATGCCTGGAGCCATTGTTTTGGTTGGACACATCACAGTAATAAACTCTATCCTGTGGCTCAAGATAAAGGTTTAAAAAGTGGGAAAAGTGACCAGAGAGATAGCTCAGTGTTTAGAGCACTGGCTGCTCTTCTAGAAGACTGGGTTTGATTCTCATCACCCAGATGGCAGCTCACAAGTGCCTGTCACTCCAGCCCCAGGGATAGTACACCCACTCCTAGTCTCTGAGAGAAGTACATGCACACAGTACACAGACATGCATGCAAGGAAACCATCCATATACACAGAAAAAAAAATTAATGAAGGTTAAAATTTGTCTCAAAGAAAATTCAAAAATTGAAACAATGTCAACAGCAGAGGTGACAAGAATGAACAAGATTCTACCCCACGCTGGTGGTGGTGGGGCTTTCATAAGAGAGTCTAGTGGGTGGGTTAGAGACGGAGCTAGCTTTCCCCAGGCCCCTCAGGATGCTGGACAGGTAGCACCTGGCAGCAATCCAGTCCCCACTCTCAGTAAACCTGCCCATGTCACACAGTTCCCCAGGTACAGTGCAGGCACCACCCTAACGATGAAGACTCACTGATCCCAAGGTCGCATGTGAATCAGCCACAGAGCTGTCCTAACCATAGGGGAAGAAAACCACCCAAGACTCTCATGGAGGACTCTGCGTTCTTGCTGTTTCCTGGGATGGGGCTTGCTCTGAGTAGCATCAGGGAACCAAGGGCTGACTCAGGTAGGGGCTATCTAGGCGCAGCCCTCCTCACCTGCATGCCGTGGTAGCCCTTGCCCGAGTAGGCCATGAGCAGCACAATTTTTCGCTTTGGCAGCTTGCGTGGAGGTTCTTCATCCTCACCGCCCTTGACTCTCTTGGCAGGATGCTCCGTCTCCTCCCAGACCCAGCCCCCTCGGCCCTTCCTGTCCGGTTGGTGTGAGGCCAGCGCTGGTGGCACCTTGTTTCCAGCCATAGGCGGCAGGCTGAGGAAAAAAAAAAAACAGGCATGAGTGACCAAGGTGGTAGAAGGGTACAAAAAAAGAGCCTAATGAGAGAACCCAGCTCTGCCTGCCTCAGCGGTCTCGGAAGACCTTGCCTAAAGACAAACCAGGTTCATCAATGACAAGAGTGGCTGGGGCTGGGGCAAGAGCGGCAACTCAGGGGTGGAGTCTGAGGCAGAGCTGGACACAAGCAGGCAGTGCTGTGGCAGGGCGGTCAGTACAAGGCAGCGATGGGAACAAGACACGGGTAAGCAAGGAGAGGCAGACAGCTCAGGGCAGTCGTGGGGAAATCAGTACAGAGGCAGCAGCCGGTCGCGGGGTCTTTACCCGGGCACGCGCGGGCCTGGGCGCGCCGTCCACCGTCCCCAGGCTCTCAGCAGTGCGACCCAAAGGCGGGGGAAGCCCATGCGCTGCGGGATGGCGGGCGCCGACCCCGGACCTCAGCGATCCCTGCCGAACTCTGCAGCCCCGAAATCCCTGCCCTGTCTTCCTGATTTCTCGGCTCCGGCCCTGCGGCGCCCCTGATCCTAGGCTGACCCGTGACCCCGCAGCCCCTGCCCACCCCCGTGCACTCCCCCCCACCCCACCCCCAAAAGATCGCGCTGCCGGCGCTCTTGAGGAGGGAAGAAAGTCCCGCCGGACCCACTCACGGCGCCGCGGAACCCCGAAGCTGACCACGTGCACGAAGGCGGAAGCGGGCAAGCTTTGGAAGGCGGCCGAAGGCGGACAAAAGTCTTTCTGGGACGCGCCTAGTGGGGTGGACCCAGTGGGTGGGGCTTCCCACCAGGATCCAAGCCAGTCTAGACGCAGTTCTCCAGAGAAGGGAAAGGCTCAGCGTCAGCGCGCTAGAAAAGTGAAGCCACAGATTCGGAATGCACCAGGGAAGCCATTCAGCAGGTAATAACTGCTGACGCCCAGTTAGCCCCAGCACCGACTCAGGGGTACTGAGCAGGCCCTTGCCTGGGCCATGGCACCAGCCCTGGCATTGGGAGGTCACAGCTGCCCTTGCAGTTCCACCACTGTCTTTGTGGTGTGTGGACCATAAAGTTTCCCAGCATTTGTCGGTTCCAGAAGCTGCTCCAATTGCCAGACGCTGCTGTGTTTAATGACATAAAACCGTCTCACTATGTAGCCCTGACCCGCCTGGAAATCTCTCTGATATATATCCTCAGACGCTGGGATTAAAGGTGTGTGCCACCATACCCAGCTCCTGTCCTCCAACTTTTGGCAACCCTCCTGCCTCAGCCTCCCAAGTGCTGGGATTACAAGTGTAATCACCACATCTGACTTCACACGTTACTCTTATTTTTCTAATTTTGCCAAAAAGTAATACATAGCCAGCATGAAACCCGGACATGCAGCCACCGGTGCATAAGCCCCAGTTCCTTCTCTGTGACTTCATTCCCCCATTTTTCAGACTGTCTGATTCACCCTGAGCATTCTCACCTTTGAGGATGTATGTACCCTTTGTCACACTTCCAGAGATGAATTTCACCAATCTCTGCTTCCATCCTTGCAGCCGTCCTTCCTACACCCATCTGGCTGACCTGCAATGCAATACTTCCCCTGCTCAGACTCTTGGCTTCATTAGATTTATAAAGCCACACAAGGAGACTTGGGGACTGGGCTGGACACCTCTGAGGACCATGATTCAAGGTGACCACAGCTTGAAGCGGGACTGGGAACCACGTGTATATGCGGGGGAGGGGGGGGAGGAGCATAATCCAAGGTGAACAGGGACCAGTGCAAAGGCCCAGAGACAGCAGTGTGCCAACCCAGCTCAAACCTGTTCCTTCCTATAAATAGATTAACAGGGGCCAGCACTGTCACTTCTGGAGTCTACAGTTAGGGAAAACCGCAGGGATGTCTCATAACAGGAGGTGGTAAAAACAAAGCCAGGAGCCACTGGCCTTATGGGTCATGGAAAGGACTTGGTTGAGACCCCCAACTCAATTGGGATCCCACTGGCCATTGGGAAGCAAAGCCTTATAAAGGGCCCTGGGGAAGAAGGGCTAACAGGAAGAAGCAGCTGCCTGTGCTGAAGACTTCCAAAGAGTTCACACTGCCCTGGTTTCACACGTACTGAAGAAGCCACTAACCCAGAAAGTCCTTCCAAGAACTTGGTACCCCAGTATCTCTTCACCCACCTTGCTACAGAAAGCCTGATGCCTCTGCTGTTTAGGTGTGGCCTCACCCTTTGATAAGAGCATGTCAGGGAAGCAACTATGCAGGTCCCCTAGATTTGGGAGGTCTAGACATAAAGGTCTTTGTGCTCACAGATAAACACTAGCAGAAGCTAGAATGTTAAACACACATAGTTAATCGTTCAAGGGAAGGAATGTATAACTTGTTTTCTCCCCAAAAGGCTGGGTGACCTTTGTGCTGTTTGTAGCTAGAGACATTTCTAGCACTGGACGTTTGTTGTTTCTAGACTCCTATCATAAATCTGTTTTTCCTCCATCAATCTATAGAACCTATCAGTATGGACTTTACAGTTTCCATGTAGTCATGTCCTATCTGTATTTAGCTTGCTTTGTTCCTCAAGAAGGTTTATGTATGCTTTGTTGTACATGTGGATTTGAGTTAATTACAACCAGAATTATTTTCACCAAACTGTGTTGTGTTAAACAGGCCTAAAATAAACAACGGGGTGTTATACTCTGTAGTGGAAGGTATTAGAAAAGAACTCATCCAGCTGGCTCCCAGCTTAGCCGCCATGTTCCGGCACTAACAGTGGCCCCAGCAGGCCACCTGGCCCCAGCTGGGTGTCCCCATCTCGGCAGGCTCTCCAGTGGGGCCAGAGCTCCCCTATGCTAGCTCCACACCACGATCGTACACCCCACAATCAGTCACCACATACATCAGCAGATAAATAAAAACTCTAAGGCTTATAGTTAACCAAACAGATTTATATATCAGCAAAGACTCAAATCCCAAGATGTCCACACAATTTAGACAAGTTATCCCAGTTATCCTAACCTTTAGATTTCTTATCTACCTAATGCTACTTGAAGCCACAGGGGTCCATGTCCACTGCCATTTCACCTTCCTATCCAATCACAGGCCTCCCACTGCAAATAGATTGGACAGGGAAATTTCTGCCACAAGACTACAGAAGTTTGTATCAGCACTGGCTACTGAGTTCTGTAGAACTGAACCTCCTTCTTGCCTCACAGATAGACACTCTGATGGCTGTTTAGGTGGCAGGGACCCTCATACCTCAACCAGTCAGCCAGGTCAAATCCAGGACTCCACTATGCTAGTATCCACCCCAGCACAGTCATCTAGAAGTCCAGCCATAGAAACATAAAAGTTCAATGTTTTGTGAAGAAACCTCAGGGTGGAAGAGGGTCTCAATAGCACAAACCCCAGAGTGGAAGAAGGTCTCAATAGCAGGTCCTAGTATGTTGTGACATCACCCAGCACAGAACCCTGAATGAAGGCTGGAGGTTCAGATCCCAAAGCCTCCTGTCAGGAGCTTGAACAACACACATATATTCATTCAACTTGACAGGTCAAGATGTCCAAATGGCTTGTCACACAACCCAGATCCTTGCCATCTAACTGTACAACTGACTGTATCTACTCACTTCTTCAGAGGTCATCAAGGTGACCCTAGATGACTACAGGGGTCAAGAGAATGAGCAGGTAGAACAGGAGTTGCAAGACAGCGTTCAGTTCTGTACTATAGTGATGGTTGGGACATCAATGTTCAAGTATCCTGGTTTGTCTGGGTGGGGGTGCAGGTGTCATGTGAGTACTGGGGAGGCTGTGACAGAACCATCAAAAGTTCAATGCCAGCATGGACAATTTCACTAGATTCTGTCTCAAAGGGCTGGAGAAATGCCTCATTGTTGAGAGTACTCAGTCAGTCACAAGGACCAGAACTCAGACCTCAGCACACACATCAGGTCATAAAAAAATATCGCTAACTTCAGCACAGGGGGATCCAAAAGCCTCTTCTGGCTTTTGTTGAGTGCCTGCACATAAGTGCACAGACACACGCATACACAGAGTAAGTTAAAGATCTAGGAATAGTGGAACATCATATAGCATGTGAGGCTCTCAGTCTACCCTAGCACCAAACCCAAAGATGCTAACAAGAGGTACCAGCTACAAGCAGAAGGAAAAATAGGAGAGCCCCATGTCTCTCTGTAAACCTTAAACTGTTCCAGGCATGGTAACATCATTCCTGCATTCCCAGTACTGAGCAGGCTGTGGCAGGATTGGGAGTTCAAAGCCAACCACTGGCGCCGGAGACAATGTCTCAAAAGGGCATAAAAATAAAACATGGACTCCATGAACATGTGATGTCTTGGTATTGGCTGTTCATTGTAGGACTGCGTAAGGGTATCCTGGTTCTTGGCTGGGCATGGGCCTAGAACCCGAGACTCCAAGGGAGAAACGGCAAGAGTTTGGCCACGTCCCCAGAACTCAGGGTCCTAACAAGCAGTCCAATCTCCATAGACCTACATTGTTCAGTCACGTAGGCCATTACAGCCCCTCCCAAAGTGCACAGGTAGAGGGTGTGACTACAGGCCTTAGGCCCTAGAGATTTACATACTAATGAAGGTCAGAGGGAGGAGCCAATTAAGCATTCCTCCCCAGAACCTCCCCCTTTCTCCCTCCCTACTTAACTCAGGTCTGCCCTGAGTTTGGGGGGGTACATCCAGATCCATCCACCATCCGCCATGACAATAAACCCTTTTGGAACCAAGGATTCCTCGTGTCATTGGGGTCCTGCAGAGCCTGCCGCCACCGAAGCCTCCAGCCACTGGAATCTGGGACCTTCCTTCAGTATGAGACAGGCTGCCTGGAGGCATCCAGGCAGCCTCCACCTCGAAGGTCCCGGGCCACTGCTGCTGCGGCCCCCCAGTTTTTCCCACAGTTCATGTGGATGGACTCCCTATCCATCCCTATATAGGGGTCTTCCCCTCAAGTCTCTCCTGCTCAAACAATCAACATCTCCACTTACTCTGGAACTCTGCCTCCTTGGTGAACTTTCATTTTAGTATTGTGGTTTACTATTATGCATAGATATTACTATACCTAAAATTTATTCTTATCCTGTGAAGATACTGATTTAAGATGCAAGCCTTACAACCAGATGTCTGCTTTGCAATAAAAAGGTAACCAATGCCAGAACAGGCAAAGGGAAACAAAGGCAGATCAAGGAAGAACAAACCCAGTTTTCTGAGAAAACAAAATACCCAAACAGGTGTGTGTATAGCATAGGCAAAGTCAACCAGACACAGTGATACACACCTGTTGATTCCAATACTAAAAGCGAACGGATTGGTAGCAGGCAATTCAGTTCACCAGCCTGTTACAAGTGATTCCAGATACAAAACTAGCATTGGTGGTTCAGTGTTTTAGATACATAGCATGTCTGTAGCCTGCCTGACTATTGAAGCCTGACTTAAAGTTTGGAATAAGAAATGACAAGTGAAGCCAGGTATAATGGGGTGCCAGCCTCGAAATCTGAGGCCGAGAAGAGATCATTTGAGCCTAGGAACCTAAGACCCTGTCTCTTAAAATGGGGGAGGTGCATGTCAATGATGACAAATTGCCCCGCCCTCTCTGGATCCTCACCTGACCCAGTGGGAACTGTTTTTTTTTTTTTCCTGGAATATACAGTGAACCCACCCCTGGATCAGACTGAGGATTGCTTCCAAAGCCGAGCAAGCCAGCACTGGCACTGTGAAGTTTGGCTGGGGGATACAACCTGAAGGCATACCCAGCTCCTGGAGGAACAGGAGCACAACAGGATGAAACTGACACCAAGTAAATAATTCCAAATTTTATTTTCTTAAACTGATATGACACAGTGGGACAGAAAAGGGGAGACTCACAGAATTCATCTTAAAATTGACAGGCCTGAGCACTGCTTCGGTGAGCAGGTTTGGCTCATCACACACACAGCCAGCCACAACGCATACACAGCCACCCAGGAGCCTTTAGGAACCAGCCTCCCTGATGGCTCTGGGTTCCAGTTGGCCACAAAGCAATAAATACAACATGTTACATGCAAGGGAGGTCATGGGGTGACTAAGGAAGAGACTGGTCTTAGAGATCTGCTTTCTTGTACAACTCTTGTACAACCAAGCACAGTGGCAATATTTCAAGTATTGCAAAGAAAAACGTGTTTTTGTGTGTGTGTATGTGGCCTATAACTCTGAATGTTGTTGTGGGAAAGAAACCCCACATCTATTGTGTGGACACTCAGATACTTTCAAGTACGCATGGACAGCGAGGTGACAAAAGACTGGCAGACCAGAGAGGCTGGGAAGGTATTAGCTGTGTCCACCCTGGAGCCTGGAAGACAAGCTTCAGCACAGACCCTGAAGCCACCAAGCACAGGAGCCAGACTGACAGGAAAGCTCCACAGGGGACCTGTTTGCATATGTTATTCTTCACCCATACCTGGCCACTGCATGGAGAGGACAGAGGTCGGGCACTGCCCTCTCTGTCATCCTTACTGGGAGAGTTATAGATGCCAGGCAACCCCAGGCACACACAGCTGGCCACACTCGCTCAGGCACACAACAGCCTTGGCCACACTCACTCAGGACACACAGCAGCCTTGGCCACACTCACTCAGGACACACAGCAGCCTTGGCCACACAGCCTGCACTGTCTCCTACAAGGGCAACATCCAGTGTGATGCTTGCCTGCCCTGCCTCCACCCTTCCAATCCTTAAACATCTGAAGTTTCCTTTTATGAAGAAAAACTGAGTTGGGAGGCTGGGGACACATCTTAGGAGTGAAGTGTGGAAGCTGAGGAGTTTAAAAAGCAGGGTGCTTCACACGATGACTGTCCCTAATGAACATTTAAACATGAGGACTGCCTCCCTCAGGAGGCAAGCCTGTTGCTTTCCTCCAAAGACCAGACACAGGAGGAGGTGAACACTGGGCTTTTTATACACGAAGACATGGTCTGCATCTATACAGCATCTTGGAGGACGAAAGCCAGGAACAGGAGGCAGGTTCCCAGCAGTCTGCACTGCTGGCTAGGTTCTCCAGTCTCTGTATGCATAAAGTGCTCCGGTGACTTTCAAAGCTGGGTGGGTAGTCTCAGAGGGAGAAGTTCCTAGAGAGATCAGAAGGCCAGAAGACCATACCCTTTTTTCTTGGACGAGCAATGGGGCAAGTGAACTGTGAGAAAAAGCTTGCTTTGGCTTGGAGTCAGCAACAGTCTCAGGCCCTTGCCAGTCTACAGGGCTGCCTTGGGCTCTCAGGTGGCAGGTGCCCACAGGCATCAGCCTACCACCTCTCAGCGCCATGCCTGCTTGCCAGGGGAGCCAGCTGGGAAGAATATGTTCAGAAACTCCTGTCCCAGTGGGCAATACAACTGTTCCTGGCACTCTGATATCTACCTGCCAGCAGAGACTGGCAGCCTAGGAAGCAAGAGTTGCACCAGTCTGCACAGGTCCACCGTGTAGCATCCCTGCTGGAGTTGGCTGGCAGCAGCCTCAGCACCTTCGGATCAGTGTTGAGGATAGTCTGCCAGGTCTCAGACCCTACCCTGCAGGTTGCCAGCAGGTAGTCAGGCATAGACGCCACTCAACAGGGCAGAGAGTCTCCTCTCAATGCACAGCTTGCCTGTGGAGGAGAGAGCATGAGGCAGGGAGGCCACACCTACCACCCCACTCAGGCTGCAGGGAAAGACACTCACATTTGGCAATGTTCTCAATGTCTGTCTGGTCCGTCAGGGTGTGCTGCAGCCCCTCCAACAACAGCAGGGCTTTATGATATCGCGGCACACAGCCCTCTCGGTGCTGGAACATCTCATCAAGGGCGGCTGATTGTACCTACAGGCAACAGCAAAGCTGGGCAGGGCTGGGGTACGACAGGGGGGCCTGACTGCCCAGCACACTGCAGATTTGTCCAACTTCGTTTGTAGTCATGTTATGGAGCATAAAAGAAGGGCTCAGGAATTAGCTACAGATGCTCACAGAGCCACATGGCCTGCTTGCATGGTGGTTACTGTGTTGTCTGCTTGGTCTGTATACAAACCCTCCCCAAGGGTGAGCAAAGGGGCACTGCTTGCAGGGTGCAAAGCATCCACTGGGTGCCATTCCTACCACTGTGGCTGACAATGAAACTGATCAGTAAATGGGTCATCAGCCAACTCAGAAAGGAAGAAGAGATGGGGGAGGCCAACTTAAATTTACGCCCTTCCTTTAGCAGACATGTTCCTCATGTGAGGAACATCTGAATCATGTATGTCAAAGCAGAAACACTGCCTCAGACCAAAAAACAGAGAGTGGACTCCTCACACAGAGGAAACTAACCTCAGGGAGAGGGCTAGCATGCTACCCGAGCTGACAGGCTGCACAGTGGGGAAAACATCACACCTAACTTCAGAGTACTGGTCCTAAGCCCCGCCACAACAGCACACAGACTGCCCCATACCATCTGCACAGCATGGCTGAGGATAAGTCGCTCTGCAGTGACACCATGGATCCCATCCAGCAGCCGTTGTTTGTCCAGAAAGAAGCGCTGAAGACGCAAGCTGAGGCCCTGGCAGGATACCACGCTGGCCTTATACAGCTCATTTAGTTTGCGTACCACTAGGGTGGAAGTGTCGGTCATCTCAGGTCCATGGGAGCACAGGACCCCACAGACCCTCGCAGGAAAGCACACAGGTGAAAGAGCGTGCTCCACCTGCATGCACAGGAGCTATAACCCCACCCGCTACAGCAAGATCAACATTAATCCATGGAGCTTGTCCTGGGTAGGCCCATCATTTACTTACTCTGTGTTCTGAGCATGAGGCCAGGCCTGTGTACCCACTCTACTTACTGACTGCTCCCTGACCTGGCCTGGGCCTACCCATGTGGCCTTACCCTCCTGCCTCAGGCTTGCTCACTCTTACCCCAGCATCACCTCCCACTTCCTCACCCTGCTTCACAGTAGAAGAAAGGCAGAGCTTCCCAACTCGAATCTGGTCAATGGCAGTCTGAAGGCCTGAGGACAGCAGCTCAGCCACCTTCAAGTACAGAACCAGTTGCTCTGCAAAGCTACAGAGAAACAAACAGGTCAGAGGCAGAAATGCCCAACAGCCCTTTTCCCCATCCCCAGGCAATACCTACCCCCACTCTTGGCTCAACTGACTGATCTGGTCAGCCACCACACTCTCCTGGAGCTGGTACTCAGGGCCCCCGGCTGCCTCACTGGGACTCCCCTTCAAGGCTGCAATCTCCAGAACTTGCTGTGCAAACGCTAGTGTGAAACGCAGACTGTGTAGGGTTTCCGTGTGCTCTTGCTGAGGAAGCAATAAAGGTCAGAGCCTGGGACACACAGTGTGGAGTATAGTAGGGCTGAAAGGTTGATCTGCCAGAGAGGCACGGTTCCCAAGTATTGAGTAGGCAAGTTAGAAGAAGGGAGCACCCATGCTTGTCACCTCCCCCACAAGCCTCACCTCCATGAGGGTCTCCTCTGGAAGGTCAGGAGCCTCGAAGGTCACAGCCCCCTCCAAGTTGGCAGCAAGAGGGTCAGCAAGGCTACAGCAGTGGCCTGGGGCAGAAAGCTCCGGGCCTCTCCACAGGCCCCAGGCACTAAGTGGCGGGCAGAGGAGGAGCCAGTAGAGCCCAGGGAGCTGGAAGAGCCCACTGTAGGTAGACGGCAGGTAAGGGACAGGCAGCCTGCCTGCTTCTCACCCTGCAACCTTTGGCACTCTGAACTCCATCTCTGGAGTTCAGATGTACCTCAGTTCACACACTTCCTTCTCCTGATGCTTTAATAAGGAACACGGTCAAGGGTAGTAGCAACCCCAAGGCTCCACCGTGGAGCACTCTAGCTCCCCATCTGCCTCAAGATTGTAGTAAAGCCATGTGCG
This sequence comes from Mastomys natalensis, assembly GCA_021653895.1. Classification (NCBI taxonomy): domain Eukaryota; kingdom Metazoa; phylum Chordata; class Mammalia; order Rodentia; family Muridae; genus Mastomys; species Mastomys natalensis. Next base: position 22,353 of record JAJTUV010003395.1, on the reverse strand, counting down.
AAAGAAAAGGCAACCACCGCCATCATTGTGAAGTGGTAGGACCCTCATGGATCTGTGCTGGAGCCCAGGACTCCCAGCCAACATAGACTGGCTTTTCAGTGCAGCTGGACATGAAGACTAGCATCTTGGTTACCGTCACTGCTGGACGGTACATGCTGGAAATGCCACATACGTTATGGTCTCTGCTTTCTAGGACTGTCACAGAGCAAGAGTTTGCCTTCGAAAATCCCCACCATATGTGCTGCTTTTCCTTGGCCAGACCTTACCTGAGAACATTCTGGTGCGGGTACTCTGGGGTGGGGTGCTACCACTGGGTGGGGAGCCCACAGTAAATACCACAGGTGCTGGGCTGCTGGCCCCTCCAGCACGAGCTCCTGGATGCAGAGTCCCTCCAAAGCCAGCAGAGGGAGCTGAGGAACAAGACAGGCTCAGGGATGGGTCTGGACAATCCGTAAGAAACCCCACAGACCCTCACATACCAATCTCCATAGGTTTCTCCTGTAGGCTGTCAGTGCTGCCTGAGTCAGAGGCCTGAGTCCCAAACGCAGCCTTAAGCAGCAAGTCCGTAAGGCGGCTGGTGCTAAAGGACCTGGGGGGTGGGGGAAGAAGAGCAGTAATGTGGGGGATGGCCTGTGGGCCAGACAGCTGGGGCCCTACTTCTGAACACAACCCTTCCTCAGGCTAGGCATAACTAGACTCATAACTCAGGATGGAGCTTCAGTTCTTTAACCGGCTTCTCAAACCTCTCACACAAGGAAACAGGCCGCAGCACAAGTGCCCACCACAGAGCTCCAACACCTGCCACATTGGACAGCCAGCAGCACAGGATGATCTGGGTCAGAAACGGTAGGGAGGGAGCTCCTGAGCAGTCTTCCAGTCCACTTACCGGCCAAAGGGGCCCCTGGTGTCTTCAGCAGGCCGGAGGCCAGAGCCCAGCTGCTGGCCCTGGAAAGGCCCCGCTTCTGAGAGGTCAGGCAGTGTACGGTTCCGAGGTGGTGTCATTACTACACCCTGCCTAGCCAACAGGGTCAGCAAATTCTGAGAGCTGGGGGCTTTGGGGAAGTCAAAGGAGGGCCCAGCCTAGAAGGGAAGGAAGGACAGTATGGAGAAAGTCCAATGGACTGGGAAACCTCAGAAACCAAAGCACAAGATGGGCCACTGAGGAAATCCTTCTCTCCAGACGAAAACTGAGGACATAGGTACAGGCTCTTACATCATGAGATGCTGCTGATGTCTAGAACCCCTTTTTTCCAAAAAGGAAAACTAAGACAAACAGAACTACACAATCTCTCTGAGGTAACAAACTCAACTTGTGACACTTTTTGATTTAGATCCTTCCAAAAGCTAGGCTAATAGGTATGTGGCACTATGCCTAGTCTGAAATATCTTTCCTGTACCCAAACCAGCGTACAGATATTACTAAACACCTAACACCTAGTGGTACCACGCACCACAGGGAGGCAGCCACAGTTTAGCAAAGAAACATGGGGCCCAGGTTTTCTTCCCAAGGATGAACTGCAGGGCCAGTCAGGGAAGCCAGTAATCCTAATTCTGTGAGGCCTCCCTCATAAAGTAAGGGTGAGAAGCCACTAGGGCTACAGGCTTCGTACAGGAACCAGCTCTTCTAATCTCCCTTCCCTAACCCCACTAGGCATTTCCAGGGAAGCAGCCTGAGGACAAAGCCCAACAGACAGCCAAAACACAGAAAAAAACGGATCCTTTCCCAACCCACATCCCCTTCCAGAGCTCAGTCCCTCCTAGAAGCTATTACCTTGGTGGGAGAGCCTAGGATGGGGGGTAGGGGACTTCGCTGTAGGAAGTCAGGCAGTTTAGGTGAGCCACGCAGTGGCCGGCAAGACTGTAGCCCTGGGCATGGCTGGGGTGCGCTGGTCTGGGGTGAGCTGAAGGTGGCTCCCAGTGGGTCTGTTGGGGGCTTAGGCAGCTTGGGACGCACAACATGGAAGTCGGACAGATTGGGGGCACTGTGCAGGCGGCAGCCCAGCCCAGTGGTTCTTGGAGAGTGCTCAGGCACAGAGGAGCCTGGGAACAAGAACAGGCTGCATTACTACCCTCAGTCCCCCATATAGGCACACTAGAATATGTACTAAATAAGCCATTGCCCCACTCAAGACCTCTGGACAACCATTCTGTGGATCCCTCACTCCGTGAACACAGGAATCCTTACAGCTACTTCAGAAAGCCTCGATATAACAAGACACAGAAAGGCTTAGTAATCTGTCCAAAGCCACACAGCTGTGGAATACAAGGCAGGAGACATCCAAAGGTTGATGCTAGACTGTGGCAGTCCTCCCCACTTTCTCCCTGACAACAGGAGGGAGGCCCCACGCAAGCAGGTCAGCTATTGCCCCATGCCTGTTCTACAGACACGCAGGTCAGGGACTGTGCTACACCTACCTGGTCGCGGTGACCTGCCAGCCCGCACATCAGCTCCTTGTGGGGAGGGCACTCTGCTCCAGCTGGGCCGTTCTGGGATGGTTCCCACTGGTAGGAAAAGGGTGGCTAGATCAGACCATAGCAAACAGAGGGGGTTATCACAGCACCCACCCACAGATGGGAAGGGAATGCCTACCAGTTCCCATCCTAAGACTTACTGACCTTGGGGAGAGGGTGTGTAGGGACGGCCACCTCCTAGTGACAGCTTTCTGGCCAGCATGGCTCCATCAGTGTGGGAGGGAGGTGATGGGCTGGCACGACCAAAGCCCAGGGGGCTGGTGCTACCTGACCTTCGGATGGCAGAGGACCTGCAAACAGAGCCAGGGCAGGTTAAGTCTCATCCACATCACTTAAGGCCTCATGCAGCTTTTCCTTGGCTATGCTGGCTTACAGTCACCATGATCTTGCTTCTGTAGTTTACATGAATTACTCACCCAACCCTACCATTGACTTTAGTCTACCAAACACAGCTTGCCAATAAGATGGGTTTACTGAGCTCGGGAGCCCCGGGAAGTTACAGGTATTCTGCAACCTGTCAACAACGGCTGTCCACAATAGTGGCAGGACCCTCACTAAGGTTGGGGACACTAACCGGGCTGTCTGCTGTTGAGTTGGCGACTGCAGGTTCTGCTCGATACGCTGGTAGTTGTGCACCTGAGTGGGGACAGGAATGGGGACCGAGGCACCATACCTGTTGCTGGAGAAAGGGCCAGGCCGGCTGTGGAGAGAGGGTGACCATTACAGACAGCACTGGGAAGAAGCTTGGCCACAGACATTTTGGTAGAAAGGCTCAACTTTGGCCAGGCCTGAAGACAGCTGGCTTTTGCAACACTATAACAACCCAAAACTGTATCTGTTTTGTTGCCGCTAATCTAACCTAGCAAAGGTCCTGAAAGCAGTATTCTCAGTCTGTCCCCTCATCAACCCATCCACACCTCAACAGGCCTTCAGTGGGACATCCCCTGACCAAACACAGGAGCTTTTAGATACAACAGATCATGCTAAAAAAAGGGTGGCCATGATCACTGATGCCTATTTATGCTTACCCAGAGGGGCTGGGAGAACTGCTGCAGGTTGGAGAGGGAGATGGGGTGCGGCCGTGGCTCTCCAGGCCAGCAGAGGCCACCAGTGAGCTCCTGGTGGCAGAAGGGACAGACAGACACCTTTAGATTGATACATGCATTTGGATTCTAAACTCCCTCAACAGGCTCCCTACCCCCACCACCACCCCCAGCAGCCTTAGTCCTTCCCAAATGGCCTTACTCCCAGCCAAGACTGGGCCAGGCAGGATAGCGCTGGCTTCCCTAAAGGCCCAACTTATCCCTGGGCAGAGGTCAAGAGGGACTTACTCACCCACTACACAGCAGGCTATCAGGTGGGGGCTTGGCACTGGCTGCCTCAGCGACTAGATCACCTGTGAAAAAAGATGGTATCTGGTCAAGGTGTACTCTGCTCTCCAGCTCACCCGACCTTCTCTCTGGCTCTTCATGCTATGTCCAATGTCCCTCTTCTCACTAGAGTTTGCTGCAGAGCAGTGCAGTTACATGCTAATAAAGTGGCTTTGTAGGGTCCCAGTGCAAGCAGTCTACTCCAGGACAGAAGTGAACAGCAGCCCTTCTCAGCCACCTCTGTGTTCTAGAAACCCACTCCAACTGCCCATAGGAGACAGGTCTGAACCCCACGCTCACAAATATAAAGGACTCCATGACCATGCTCATATCACGTGCATGTACTCAGAGCTGTCTGACAAATCCACTATGCTCCACCCACCCAACCCATGACCAACAAACACGTGAGTGGGTCTGACCTGGAAACTGGGCTGGAACCATGACGAAGTCATCTGTGTCACAGGAGTCTTTGCTGCTGCCACCAGAGTCCCGAGAGCCCTGCAGAAAGCCAGCAGCATCGGCTGGGGAGTAAGGGTCTTCTGCAGCTGTGGCATCTCCCCCAGGGACTGTAGAATGGAACAGGGCTGGTAAACTGAGTCCGCAGGCAGTCAACCTCCCCGGTAATGGAGCAGACCACAGTCTAGCTCAAGCCCATGGTAAGGGAGTTGAGCTTGGACTTCCTCTGCAGCACAGCAGAGCTTTCTTTCAAACAGTAAAGAGAAGCTCCTCTTCAGGGTGAGTGCTGGGGGTTTATACACATACTGCTTGGGAGCCTTGCTCTAGCCGCTCATGAAGAATCCGGGTCTGGGCAGTGCTCGCCACCTTTGCACCCTACCTCTCCATTCCTACACAGTAACAAATCTGACGGCAGAGAGCATCCCTGTGAGGAAGGCTGCACTGTAAACCAATACTAAACAGATACCACAAAGAAACACTTCCAGGCTCCCTGGGCAAGTGACAGTGCTTGGCACAGCTGTGGGCCATACTTCTCACAGAATGAGCACCAACATGTTGAGCCTCTACTACCAGACAGAGACCACAGAACCTGCTCCCAGTTATGGGACAGCCTAGAGGACTGGACCAAACCCAGACATTAGCTTATTACTGCCCGGCCAAGCACTACTGAACAGAAGACATTCACAGCGAGCTCACTGAGCATCTACGAGGAGAGCCCTTCACTAGTCACGCAGGACAGACGCTACACCGACCACACTCACCGGTGGAGAGGCCAGGTGGGAGGCAGAGCTGCTGCTGGAGCTGCTGCCGGACGCTGAGCTTGGGTATGAGGGCACAGGCACAGGTGGGGCTGCAAGAGGGATGTGGGTCAGTGTGCACACTGCTGGATCCCACTACAGCTTGAGACATGGCTGCCTTTGACACAAGTACTCCAGTTCCCACCACAGTGACAAGCAGCCAGTATTAGGTTATGCCACCCTGCACTGGTACCTGCAGTGCCCCTGAGCCCATGACAGCAGAGCCACCCAGGTACACATGGCCTTGAAGAAGAGGCAAAATGAGGCATTCCACCTTTCCAGAGTATCTCCCAAGATAGCAACGTGGCATCTACAGACACTGGAGAGCATGTCACAAGCCCTGTCTGTGCCCAAGACACCCAGAAACTCACACTTCTTGATGGGGGTGCTGGCATCTAAGAAAGGGTGGTGGAAAAATTCATCTGTGGATAAAAGGAATAATTATCTTGATGCCCCTGACCCAGACAGACTCACCCCAGGGCCCTAAGTGTCAAGGCAAGAGCCTAGCTACCTAGAGAGAGTCAGGGCCCCAGAAAATGGCTTCAGAGAAGCTGACCCCCATTTCAGCAGGACTCAGTCTGCTGGCCTTGCTGAGCTTGGGAGGAACACAACACAGTGTGGTCCTGTAGGCTGGCTGCAGCTGGAGGACCATAGGAGCCTGGGTGCTAAGGCCAGCTAACATAATGGTAGCTAAAGGTAATACCCAAGACCAAGCAGGGTGGCTAAGTGGGCAGGGTGCCAAGTGTCCTGTGCTCACCAAAGTCCATGCGGTCCTTGTGGTTACGCTGCAACAGAGCCAGGAGCAGTTGCCGCAGGGGAGCTGATGTCTCCCGTGGGATTCTGGGAGAAAGAGCAGATGCGTTTTGAGAAGTTTGTGGGTGCCAGGGTGGACTCACCTTGGGGAGAAAAGAGGGCTGCTTACGCAGGAACTAGTGTCTTGTTCTTCTCATAAAACAGGCGTAAATCCTGAGGGCTGCTGGCCTGTTGAGATAGCAATGAAAAAGTTCAGACTTGTGAAATACCTACCTATTACCACAGGGCCCTGCCACCTGCCACTGTCTAACCCCTCAAGTACCTTCATCCCCAGCCATCCCAGGGAGAGGACCACTGGGCAGCTCATGTGCTATGTCCACACAAGGACAACGGGAAGTCAGTGAGACAGGAGTCATAGACCCTCCAACTGAAAAGGGGTTGCCATGGCTGGGTACATATCCCAGAGCTCAAGATGGAATCCCTCACTGAGTCCCTGTTGGGACACATCTGGGAGGCTCATGGGTTGAGCTCCTAGTGACAGGCAGTGAGTAGGGTTAGATCCTGATCTGAAGTCAGTCAATGTCGGCTAGTAGGAGCTATGCCAGGCCTATCAGTTTGGGGTCACTATAGGCATCAATACCATTTTTTGCCAAGAACAACATAGTCCTTGTTTCTCAAATTCTCCTTGATGCACACTTTTTGCTTCCAGGCAAGATAAACTTATAATGTTTTAGAAACAAGGGTGGGTGGAAGGTCACGAGACTTAACCCAGTGTATCCATAATCAAACATGAACCCTGACCTCTGATGGAGGTCATAGCAGAGGTGACCTTTAACTTACCAAATATTGAGGTTGGGCCTAAGCCCTAGGTAAGAGGGTCATTCTGTTAGGCAGGATGTACTTGTGCAGTAGGGATCAGGATTGACTGGGCATGGCCTAGGGTTACCTGACTATTAATAAGGAAATGTATTACGGTGACCCATGGAACAGGCTATGATAAGGGCTTTTACAGAAAGACTACAGGTTAGCCACCAAGCCTGGTACCTATAATCTCAAATTGATTCCCCGTCTGGCAACCCTGTCCTCTTCCATGCTGAAGACCCCATCCTGAATGCTACCCAAACTGACCCTTACCCTCTAGGCTTTGAGGATTCACTAGGACCTTAGTGTCATGGGGCTCACTCACCTGAAAGGGGGCCTTTCCTGTCAGACACTGGTAGACAATGGTGCCAATGCTCCACAGGTCGGCCTTCCCATCGTAGTGCTGGGACATGATGACCTCAGGGGCCTACAGGGGGACAGCACAGATCAGCACTACTGTACACAGCGTACAACGACCAGTAACAGGTGCCAGGCATCAGCAAATTGGAGAAGGTACCTGCTAGGCACTAAGCAACCAACACACATCATGCAAGTCCCACCAGCCAGTTCTGACATGATAAAATAGTGCACAACTGTGTACAACCCAAAATGAGGCCATAGCTGATCCTTAGAGGGTCTGACATTCCTACAAAGGGTGTCAGGTTGGAGGCTGACTCCAGCTCTGTCTGCAACATCAGGATGCTTGGTGTTGGACTTAAGTGGTCCTGGACCAGGAGTGGGTACATACCATGTACATAGGAGAACCACAGAGTGTGGCCGCCATCATGTTGCTCTGGAGGTACCGGGCAAATCCAAAGTCAGCTGCAGGAGAAGTACCCAGATGGCTTGGTCTGAAATTTCTGTGGGCAGGTCCCCTGCTGCAGTCTTTCAGGGAGCCACCACCCAAACACATCTCACCAATCTTGACTCGGATGTTGCTGGGGTTGGCACGGCGACCCCCGGGATTGGACAGCAGAATGTTCTGGGGCTTCAAATCACGATGAATGATGCCCTTGCTGTGTAACAGCTGCATGGCACCAGCAATCTGTTGTAGGAACAGCCTGACAGTGTCTTCACTCAGTGTGCGCATAGCTGTTAAGAAAACGTAGGCTCAGGAGACTGGGGACACCATGGTCTCTCTCTGGAGACAAGAGTGCATGTGGCTGTGTGAAAAGACACCTGCAGGGGCTAAGCACCAGCACCACCCTACAGAGGCCCTCAAGCACACAGGGCCAGACCATGAGGCACCAAGGCCAGCTTGTCTTGCAACTTCCACAAGCTGGTCCACCCCCCTCTTCCCACACATCCCTGTAGGACTCCTCCTTCCACACAACTCTAGCTCTTGGCTAACTCTGCTAGCTCTTGGCTGATGAAAGCACCCTGCTCCTGTTGTTTTCTACTTCTCCAATGGGACACACCTCCTTGATCTTCCCCATTCCTATGGCAAATCGATCACTAGACTTAGTCCCTAGTTCTGGGGTAGGTCTTTTGCCCCCGAGACCACAGTGGCTTCCAAAAGTCTAAGTGAAAGTAGATACAGGGGCCAGAGAGATGCTCAGCAGTTAAGAGCATTCACCACTCTCGAAGAGAACATAGGTTTGCTTCTTATCACCCACATGGTGGCTCACCACCATCTGTAACTCCAGTACCAGGGTTTCTAACACCCCCTGGAAGGTATGAGGTGTGCATGTGGCCTTCATGACAGACAAAACACTCATACACATAAAATTCCAAGTTTGTCTCTGTCTTTCTTTTCTCTCTCTCTCTCTCTCTCTCTCTCTCTGTTTCCACACAGGGTTTTACTGTGTAGCCCTAGCTCTTGGAATTCACTCTGTAGACCAGGCTAGCCTTGAAATGCCTCTGCCTCTGCCTCCAGATTGCTAGGATTAAAGACCTGAGCCTCAAATGCCTGGCAGAAGTATTTCTTTAAAAAATAACAAACAATGGGTATGTGTACTTGAGGCAGAGCCCTGAGTCCTATATATTGAGCCTTGTGCTCAACTGGGCACAGGCTTCTCCAACAGGATGACACCAAAACATGTACACCTTAGACACACACTTGGCACATACCAACGAGAACAAACATTCACTCCAGTCTGGGCTGCCCAACCCCTTTTCTTGGGTCACCAGCTCACCACAGCCCCATCACTTGACAGGTGGACGGTGTAGGGAGCCTTCAGGAGAGCTCAAACACACACATACATAGGGATCTTGTGAGCACTCCGAGACACGCAAAGTTAAGTTGCAGGTCAGCCTTGGATTGGCCTGGTCACCCTTTCCTCCCCCACAGACACCTGTGGAGCCTGAAGTCTTGCCAGGAACCACCCAACTACTGAAGGTCAGGTGCAGCCTGCTGTGTGGCTGCCCCAGGGGACAGGAACAAATACTGAGTGGGCAAAACCAAGCACGGCTTAGCCACGTGAACTTGAGCACACAGTGAACTAACAGGCCAGGAGCCTAAAGACAGCACTTCTACATTTACTCTACAACTGACCCATCCAGCAGACTACACAGGCCTCCTAGACCCAGGTCTTCTCTGATGGCTCACTCAGAAGACAGTGTCACAGTCTGGGAAGGTGTCCAGAAGATGCAGTAGAGGGAAGACCCAAACAACAGGAGACTATTCTAAATGTCTGTGTCCCTCTGGAGAAACCCTTAGAAGGAAGCTAAGGGGCTATCACTTCTGTCACAGCCTGAGCCAGAAGGCATCATCTGGGAGAGGCTGCTTTGAGCCATCAATTCCTACTGCCTTCTGTTTCACGTTTGCCAAGGTAAAGCATTCTGATGACAGTCGTGGACAGCCACTGCATCCTTCTAGGCCTTGAGACAAGATCCCTACATTCATTCCACCTGCCTTTCTTTCCCTAACCCTCCTCAGAGCACCCACAGAAGAGATATTGATGCTCCTTCACTCTGCTCATCACAACCCAGCCACTTGCTATCTTTCCATGGGTCCTAAGCTCTCCTGCTGCCTGAAGCTTCCCTGCTCTGCTGGAGCACCTCTTAGTCTGTACCCACCAGATCCTCCCATAGAGATCCCTTGGCTCAGCTACACACAGACTCTAAAGCTGCTACCCTGTCCTACCATAAAAGCTGCAAACCATTTCTGTGTGTGCCTGCCAGTGCTTGCTCAGAGCCACCTACCCTGGCCTGTGTCCTTACCTCTCCCAAAACAGCAGAGCCTGACTATTCTGTTTAAGCCACCCCACCCAGCACATGGGATACGCTTCACAAATAGCTGAGGGTGGGCAGGCCAATGGGCCTGAGAGAGCTGGGTCACTTCTTGTACAGCCCCAAAGCAGGAGGATCGAGGCCACAACCAAGCAGGGGCAGATCTAACTGCAGCATGTCAGGCTAGAAACAGAGCCCAGTGGGGCGTGGCTACTCACTGTGCAGGTAGTCAGCCAGGTCTCCACCATTACAATACTGCAAAAGACAAGGGATGCACCATGAGAACACGGCCAAAGAGTCTCCAGCCTGACTCAGACTCTTTATTCTCCATACCAGTTTCTTGGACCTGTCCACTACAGGCATTCCCAAAATCCCAGCTAGAAATATCAATAGTGCGTGCTTATACCCACCTATGCCCATCCTGTTGGGCCCTGTGCTTGCCCTGGCCCCATGGGAACTCACCTCCATGACCAGGTAGACAGAATTGGCCATTTCCTGTAAGACAGAACAAGCCTTTTAAGATTGGGAGAATACCTTGCATAGTCTCTCATTGGATATTACTGGGAAGAGCCCTTGTACACAGGACCACAGGCACTCTCAACATGTCATTACCTATAGGGTTTGAGGCCAAGACTCAATCTAGAAAATAGGACATCTGTGGCAAGAGGCCTGGGTGTCCATACTTGTTTCATGGTCATACCAAACATGGTCTCAGTGTCTCAGACCCCAGGTTTGAGGATCTCTGTAAGGTTCAGGGTAGGAAAGGGCTGATGTGTACATGAACCATTACCTATGAAGGGGACTCATGTACACAGGGAACTGGCCTTGACTCTTAGGCTCAAGACCTACTCTGCTCCCAGCTCTGGAGTTCACAAAACAGATTATAGACTGGTATTGTCAAGCTGAGTCAGCAAAAAGGCTGTCGGATCTTGCCTGGTGGGGCTTTAGAGGCTAATACAGACTTCTCAGAAGGAGGCATTCTGGTCTCCTCCCTCCACTGTCCTCTCTCAAATTTAGACAGCCCCTCGCTGGGTACCAATATGCTCCCTTGTCTAATCAATTACCCAACACTAACAGTCTGCTGTGAAAGGAGACTACCCATCTGGCAGGCCAAGCCCCAAACTGTGGTGCCTCCCCTAGCAAACCACTCCTCATAGCCACAACAACCACCATCCTCACCTTTTCATTGACAAGAAACTTAGGACCTGGGGGGGGGGGAGGGTCGAAGGGTGTCATCAAGCCAGTTAGTCTGGGTCTAAACAACCCACAGTTCCTTCTGCAGGTTGCATGATCCCTGAAATATAGCTGCCAGCTGGGTAGAGCAGGCCTTGGGAACCACAGGACAAAGGACCTCCCTGCTATACAGCCCAAGCAAAAAGCAAAGGCCCCACCTCATCCCCACAGCACTGGAGGAGGATCTACTCCCTGCCCTTAGGAACTCAGCTGCAGATGGAGAGATGTGAGGCACCTCAATCTCTCTTCTAGGGTCTGAACCAAGAAAGGACTACAAAAAGAGCCTTTCTCGTAGCCTATGAGGGCTAAATAGTGGACAGACACCCTCGTCCCCAGATAACCCCAGCACAGCAGCCAATGTTAACCTGTTCCACTAGTCAGCTGCCCCAAATATGTATTCAGACACCCATGACCTCCCCTCAACTCCAGCTCAGCTTTCCAGTCCCCAAGGCTAGTGCCTACACATGAACATCCCGTGAATGACAAACAGAGAATCTAAACACCTAGAATGCGACTGTGGAGAGAGCCCACTCATGTGCACCAGAACTGCACCAGAGAGGTAAGGGAGCCAAGAAGTGTGTTCAGGCAGCCTGGCTGTCTCACAGCTGTGTGTTCCCAAGAGTGACTAACTGGGTGTAGCCTAGGTAGGAGGGAGGCTATTTACAAAAATGAGCCTAGACTGCTTCATGAAGGCCTGTATACCAAGACGCCAAGTCCCTGCCTGAACTTTCCTGCCCTGCCCTAGATGAGGAGCCGTGGCTTGGTCCCATTTGACTCCACTCCTGCCTCTGCCTTCCAGGTCAGCTTCAGGGGGAAGATACTCTGGGGCAGGTGATGCTCTGTGAAATCCACAGTCTGGAACCACGGAGGCAGGCTCAGGGAGACAGAACAGGAAGGAGGTTAGGGGCTAAGGATGGAGGGACGAAAGTCCAGGTAGGATGGGGACCCTTCAGCTTGACTACTTTGAGAGCTGGGGGAGGGCTAGGGCACAGCAAAGGTGACAGAGATAAGGACCCATAAACAGCAACACTGCACACACCCTGCTCCCTTCTGTATCACAGAGGACCTGTCTCAGCAGCTTCAGCATACAGCCCAAGAAGCAAGAGAGGCTTCTGGTGCCACCTGCTGTGGGACACAGAAAGACAGACAGACAGACACACACACCTACTCACACACATACATCCACCCACCCAGAGGGTGGAAGGTAGAGACCCAACCTGTCATATTATTAGGACATGATCTATCCCAGAGCCCCAAACTCACCCACCCAGCCAGGACAAGCAGGGACAGTGACAAGGACAGACAAAAGATCTGGGAAGACCAAGATGGTATACCTCCCTTAGAGCTTTGAAGCCAGGATTCCTAACCCAGGGGTACTGGCAGCAGCCAGCTCCCCTAAACTTATCCTGACACACTAGAGGCAGAGCTGCTGGTGAACCATAGGCCTTCAGCATCTACACAAAAAAGACCTCAGCACAGAGTGAGGTGCACAACTCACAACAGTCAGCTTGTTGTTCCCCCTGAGCAGTGACCTCAGGCCTCCCCTGGCAGCACCATCTTAGCAGGCCTCTCAGGTCTGTACGCGCTCCTGCTTCTGCGCTTGATTCCCACGAGCCCACGGTGGCCCAGTCACAGGATGTTCTCCAGCCAAGGCCCAGGAAACACGCCCAGCTCTGTGAGCGGTGCAGCAGCCGGGCTCGCCCCAGCAGGCTGCCTTCAGCCATCCTCCACATCCCTGCCTAAGCCAACACCCAAACAGTCCCAACCAACTTAGAACTTTACTGCCTGTCTTCCAGAGCTGTGCCAGGCTGTCTCTAGCCTGGAGGGAATGAAGGGTGGAGGTAAACCACAAAGCAAGAAGGGCCTCCAAGCAAGAGCTTTTCCAGGGAAATGGCCACCGGGACCTGTCCCCTCCATTATGAACCGAGAGTAGCAGAGGCCAGAACATAACCACAGAGGTCAGAGCTACCCTGTCCCAACCCTAAGGTCACCCAGGACCACTTCTCCAGACTCTGCTCTGCTTGGTTCAATTGGTTTCTACAAATTCTATGGGTCCCCGCCAGACTCTCAGGAACTTCATGGGCTAAGTAAGACTTCGTCCCTAGCACACTCCAGGACTCTGGACAGACAGCAGCCCTTCCTTCTCAGGGGCAGCTTTCCCATCATCATAGGGTTGCAGACAGTCTTCACCATGATGGGGAATGCCCTAGGCTCCTAATATTGCCACTCTGACAGGCAAGTCCCATCACCCAGCCCTTGAAGGGAAGAAGGTGACACAGTGTGGCCAGTGGGCTAGTCACAGCTAGTGGCAAAGCAAAGCAGGTCTTGAAGGCACACATCCTTTTGCTGAGCTATCCTTGTACAAGGGAAAAAGAAAATTATGACAGAGACTAGAATCAGCACTCCTGTAGGAGCTAGGCTTACTATCCACAGGCAATCACTGCTGACCCAAGAGTCTAGCATCCTGGGAAGCTGCACGGGCATCTGGGCACGTAGGAGGCTGCCCCGCCCCAGACACTGAGATATTTTGCTTAATAGGATCCCAGCTCTCCACCCTCTGCCTGCTCCACTCTGGTCTGGTGATCTCAGGCTGGATCTGGCAGGCGGGTATCAGGCACTGACCCACTTAACTCCTGAGGAGCCAGGTTTCTGCACTGCAGAAGGTGGCAAGGTTAGCCACAGCAAATCTGGGCTCTTCTGGACAACTGACAGAAAGAATCCCAGCTCAGGGCACTCGGTCAGGGCTGGGGCCACTGAGTGCATGTGTGTAAGGAGGGTCCATTCCATCCATTGGGCTTCAGCAACTACCCTTTGTTGCAGTTCTCTGATCCAGGCTAGACTCTTGGAGGAGGCATCCATTATTAATCCAGACAGGTAGGTCTCCAAGCCTACTGCCATGCATCAATGTCTGCCTTGTGAGTAGTCAGACCCCAGATGTCCACAGACAGGACAGGGGAACAGAGGGGACCCTTAGGAATATAATTCTATATAGTCCCTCTCGAGGACTATACTCCTGAAATCTATCTACTGCAATTCTAACCACCACAGACAGACATCTTACCTACCACAAACAGTACAGTCAGAAAAATGACTCTTACTCCCCACTTAAAGACTTAGCTCTCAACAGAAAGTCAATCTACTTGCAGGAATATACACGCTAGCCAGGCAGGAGACCAGAGCTACACAGGGTAAGCAGTGAAAGGCAGGAAGCCTCTAAAACATGGCTATCTATCCCACACAGCCACAGGCTTTGTACCCGCTATACTTTTATGTGATCTATAATTCAAACCTTGAATCTGTCAGCAGGCATAACCTGAGTTTGATCCCTGGGACCCATCTGATCAATACCCTGGTTTAACATCAATCCACCTTTCAAACTTAAAAAGATCAAGTGGAGAAGGGGTTAAGGAGCTAGAGAGGGTAGCTCATCACTTGTAAGAGCATTTGCTCTTACAGGACCTGGGTTTGATTCACAATACCCACATGATTGTTCAAAGCCAGCTGTAATCCAACTCCTGGGGACCCAACGCCCTCTTAAAGCTTCAGGAGGCACCTCATGCATGTGGCGCACTAACATATATGCAGGGGAGCACACACACAAACACACCTTTACAAGTTTAAAAATAAAGGTGGCCCTGTGGGTAAAACTACCTACCCTACCAACCTGACAACCTGAATTTAGAGTCCCATAATCCCACATGGTTAAAGGAAAGACTCAACTACACTAAGCTGTCCTCTGACCACACATGAGCACTGTGATATGTGTATGCTCCACCCTGGAACATACATAAACATTTAAAAAAAAGTTTTAAATAAAAAGCTGGGGCCTGGGCAGAGGTGGTGCACATCTTTAACCCCAACAAATTAATTCAGGCGTGGAAGCAGGCAGATCTGTAAGTTTGAGGCCAGCCTGGTGTACAAAACCTGTTCGAGAATAGCCAGAGCTGTTACACAGAGAAACCCTGGCTAAAAAGACATAAGTAAATGAAGAGATGGCTCAGCATTTAAGAGAACTGGATGTTCTTCCAGATTCCAGAGGACTAGGGTTTGACTCTCATCACCTACACGGCAACCACGTGTAATTCCAGCTCAGGTTATCCAACACCATCTCTTCTTCTGGCCTTCACAAACACCAGGCATGCAAGTGGTGTAGACATATATTCAAGCAAAACATCCATATGAAAATAAAGTAATAAAAAAACAAGTAGGGATGGTGTTGCACATCTGTAATCTCAACATCTCAACATCTAGTAAGACGACCCAGGAGAATCACACGTTCATAGGAATCACTAGGATCATAGTTAAAACTATGTATGGATCAAAACCTGAAAGCTGGATGAGTTGACTGGTGTGGGTCTTTAATCCCAAAGTGAAGGAAGGAAGGAAGGACATCAGAAAGGAGTTAAAGGCTAGCCTTGGGCTATGGGAGACCCTGATTCAAATGGCAAGGGAGGAGCTGGGTGTGGTAGCTGTGGGTGTGGTACTGCACCAGGTTAGTTCTGGTTAGAAGGTGAAATGCCTTTGATCCCAGCACCTGGAAGGCAGAGGCAAACAGAACTCTATGAATTCAGGGCCTGGCTTACACAGTGAGCTCCAGGCCAGTGTCAGGGATACACTAGTGCCCCCACACACACCCCGGAAATAAAATTTTTCTTAAAAAGGAAAAAAAAAAAGAAAGAGAAAAATGCACATTCAGTTTTGCAGAAGTACAGACTTCAGACTTATCTGAATCCTGGCCTATTCATCTCTGACTGGGTTCAGGTGATAAGCACTATCTCCACTGTCAGTGGGAAGGCTACATCCAAACCCCTATCCATCACAGGCCAGTGCATCTACAGGCTCTCTTCTAACCCAGACAGAAGAACTCAAGAGAGCTGGTCTGTCTGCAAGGTCCAGGTGAGTCACCTCTGGGAAACCTGGCAAGGCGTAGGGCTTCAGAGAACCGGCCAGACAGCGTACTGGCCTCCAGGGAGTCATCAGCATTAAGGCTGGCAAGCAGGCAAGGACTGAAGGAACCCACCATCCATGGCCTGATACTGAGTCTGGCAGTGCCCACTCTTCCAGAGAAAGAACAAGTCCAGACATTGAATGCTAGATGAGGAGAGAGCCCAGTCCCTCCTTGATGAAGACCATATATTCCAGTTGCCTCCCCAAACCTCTGGTGGACTGAGTGGGAGTTGGAGGTTTAACTCGTGTGAGGTTAAGCACGCTATGGGACTCAAGTTCAACTACCAGCACTACCAAGAACAAAGAGGAGCTGGTGTTGTACTTTTTGTTTTGTTTTTTTGAGACAGGGTCTTACTGTGTGGCCTGGAACTCAGAGATCTGCCTGCTTCTTCCTCCCAGATTCTGGGATAAGAGTACACCTACACCTGGTCAGGGTTCTGGTTTGAATGTGAAATGCCCGCATAGATTCATGTTTGAATACTTGGCCCCAGCTGGTGGCAATGTGGACCCTTCATGGCTAGAGTTATCCGCAAGGCACTTGCAGTCTGAATTCTCTGCATCCCTGATCAGGCAGCAGATGAGAATAATCAATCATGTTCCCGCTGCCATGAACTCCACTCCACCTTTCTTGTTACTTGTAGCCAAAATAAACTTCTCCCTTAACCTCCTGCCAGGTGTTTGAGAGCAGACTGGGTATACACCGAGTACCAGGCTACTCTGATACTAGATACTTGTCCCAAACAAACAAGCAAACAAACAAGGGGGAGGAGAGACCTATGTGTAACCTAAAAGAACTTTGCTTTCATGAAAAGCCCATACACCATTAGAAACATTTTATAAATAGATAGAACCAAGTGGGCATAGCTGTGAGAACTTAAGTTGTCACCACAGACCCTGGTCTTTTCCAGGTAAAAACACAGGCATGGAGAAGCAGTTTGCCATAAGACT
Source organism: Mastomys natalensis (assembly GCA_021653895.1). Lineage (NCBI taxonomy): Eukaryota > Metazoa > Chordata > Mammalia > Rodentia > Muridae > Mastomys > Mastomys natalensis. Next base: position 5,345 of record JAJTUV010003395.1, on the reverse strand, counting down.
CACTTGAGACCATACGGAGTCACTAGACCCTGCTTCCAAAATGAAAGAAAAGTAAATTTGTTCACCACTAATCCAGATGAGGGCCATGTGACCTCAGCAGTTAATACTGGCTGTTGTGACAGGTGTGGTGGCCCACACTTTTAATCCCAGCATGCAGGTGGCAGAGGCAGGTGGGCCAGCCTGATCTACAAAGTGAGTTCTAGGACACCCAAGGTTATTAGACAGAGAAACCCTGTATTAAAAAACAAAAGCACTGGCCGCTCTTCCAGAGGACCTGGTTCAATTCCCAGCAACCAATGACACCTCACACCTGTCTGTAACTCCAGTTCTAGGGCTTCTGTCATCGTCAGATGTGTCAGCAAAATACCAATGAAAAATACCCAGCATCCTCCTCATACAACTCACAACTGCCTATAACTCCAGTTACAAGACATGTAACATCCTCTCCTGGCCTATGCAGGTACACATAGCACACGTGTGACATACTCACATATAACAAGAGCCCCCTACACATTCTTAGCAGATGCACTGGGTCCTCTACCAATTGGAGGGCTGGCTGGTTGACAATTGTTGCCTGCCATTGGCTCTCCTTCCCTAATGGAGTGCCTGGTTCAGTCTCACTGGGAGAGGACGGACGCATTTAAACCCAAAGGGACTATGGCTTCTCCTTCTCTCAGAAGGGGAGTGAGGAAAGAAATTTGTAAGGGTAGGACTGGGAGAAAGGGTGTGATCAGGATGTAAAGTAAATAAATTTAAAAGAAAAAAAGAAATGCTAGCTGTCCATGGGTAGTGTGCACCTTTAAAGCAAAGGCAGGTGAATCCCTTGAGGCAAAGTTTACAGAACTAGTTCCAGGACAGCCGGGCAACACAAAATCACCCTACTTCAACAACAAACAAAAACAAACAACAAAACAAAAAAAAACAACAACTAGTAAGATAATATTGAAAAGATAAGTTCAAAGCCAAGGCAACCCTCAGACTACAGTATGCACACCGACTTCTAGGAATCTATCTACATATCAATCCTAGCCAAGAGCCCAAGGACAGTCATGACCACATTTTGACTTGCCAGCATCCCAGAATAGCTTGTGTCCCACAGGAGGGTCAGGAGAGTAAGAGGAACCACAGTCAAGCCCTAGGCACCACACGACCTTAAATAACCACCACAGCAACGGAGGCAGCAGCCAAATACCACCTGTGCTCCCACTGCCTAACCCATGGGGCGGCCTGACATCGGAAATGATGCACAGCCCGTGTGAGCACGTCACTGACGTCCGCTCTGAACACTGACTGAGCCTGTGAGCTATCCTTCCGATAAGGAACCAAGTGCGAGTCTTCAGAGCAGTTGAGACATCAGTGTGTGACAAGAAACTGAAGCTCCTTGCCTTCTCTAAGGGTCCATGGAGGACAGTGGGTGTTGCTATGGCAAGAAAGAAACACATTTCCAGGGAGTAACCCGAAAACTGTGGGGATGCCTAAGAAGTGACAGGACAGTAGGCCTCCACCAGCACAGGGACTGGACAATGTTTTTTGTTTTTTTTTAAGATTTATTTTTTATGTATATGAGAACACTGCAGCTGTCTTCAGATACACACTAGAAGAGTGCATCAGGTCCCATTACAGATGGTTATGAGCCACCTTGTAGTTGCTGGAATTGAACTCAGGACCTCTGGAAGAGCAGTCAGTGCTTTTAACCGCTGAGCCATCTCTCCAGCCCGACGGTTTTAATTTATATTTTTATCAGTCTTCTGTAGTGTTGGAGATAGATTTCTAGGCCAAATCATCTTTTTCTCTGCCCAAAATGTGCATCTTAAACAAATATCAAGGATACAGAGCAACAGCCCCTGTGCCATGAGGTGAGGGACCCTGGATCCTAGGGGGATGGCAGGGACTGCATCTCTCAGCACTTCCTCTGGGCAAAGAAGCCACAGCATGGCCGATACTGGGGTAAACAGCAGATATCCTTCATCAGGTGGCTCAACTGGATGAAGCAGAACAAGTGGAAACCTGAGGGGGACAGGCTTCAAGTCTGCAGTGGACCCAATAATTGTTATCTGCTCAGTTCTAGTGAGACCTTTATGGAAATGCCCAAGCAGGGGATTGTGGGAACCTGGAGGGGACTGCAAGGTGCAATGAGGGCCAGAGTCTGTCCCCATGAAGGTCATGCCATCTACTCAGCACATACTGTGTGTGCTGTTGTGGCGGTCCAACAGCACTGGGGACACGGGTAGGAATAACCATGGAGAAGGTAGGAAAGGCAGGCTGCAGAGAGGCAACCTCCTGAACCCAGAACACAGTGTTTCCAGCAGTTGCCAGGTACTCCCTATCACACAGGACTTTGGCCCTGCCCACATGTCACCCCATGACATGTCACAGCCCTCAAGGTAAAGTTGGAAGAGGAGCAGGGGAGGAAGGGAAGGAAGGAAGGGGAGGAGGCCACCAAAACACAGCTAGCTGCCCGCTGGGAACTTCCCTCAGCCAGGGCTGGTCCCGTGGCCCCAGTAAACAGGTTTCAAAATCATTAGTCAGCACTTTGCTGGGGACCAGCACTGAGGGTTCTCGGTCCCCACAAGGGAGCATCCAGGGCCTACTGTCCCTGCCACCACTGGGCTGGGGGACCTGGAGGGCAGCTCAGAAGCTGACTGGTCAGCTGGCTTGCTTGTTCAGGCTGCCAGTACTGAGGTGGTGGCATCCTCCAGCCCGGATGAGTGGGCCCAGCCCCAACTGCCGGCAAGAAGGAATCTCCGGCAGCCCCTCCCCCTTCCAACCTCTGACGCAGGAGTGGGCTGGCCAATGCCAGGCGGCTGAAGCAATGTCAACAAACAAACCCGCCAGCCCAGACAGGTGGGCCTGCCTGGGACACCAGTCTCAGTAAGGGCCACTGGGTCAGACACCATAGTGAGGAAAGGGTCCTTGGCACCAGGGTACACTAAACCCAAACCACAACGATGTAAACTAGGCAATCGCCAGATATTCAACACTAGCGTTGATGGACTCCTTCCCATGCAGGCAACAGATAAACTAAGGAGGTCCCCAAAACCTAGGAAAAACTTGGACCAGAGATGGGGTCTCCGGGGACCCTGAGTAGCCTCACAGTTGGCCAACCAGAGACATGCCATTGAGAACACAGCGTTTTTTCACCTAAACCAAATATTGCCCTCAACTGCCCTCGGGGCTCCAGCCCAGGCAACGCAGGGCCTGAAGCTCTGGATGGGACACAGGCAAGAACAGATTTACCCCTCCCCCAAGCCCAACAGCAGTAGCCTCCGGCCTTACCTGGAAGTCGTACAATGCCACGATGTTTTCGTGCTTTAGTTCCTAGGACACAAATCCAAGTTTCTCATAAGCAAGACAAGAGCTGACCCACCCTCTCCCCCTTCCCTCGAGGCGCTGGCTCACCTTCAGGATTTTGATTTCCTTTCCCAGCAGTGTCTGGGACTTGGCAAGGTTCTTCTTGTTAATGCATTTGACGGCCACCTCCAGGTCGTGCTTCTGAAAAGCCAAACGTGGACCTTCAGGGTTAAAAACAACCCTCCCCCCTTCTACTCCCCACCAAGCTGGGAACACAGAGATGATGGCTTAGGGTGGCTGTCGCAAGGGTCTGGGAATGGGAGGATGCCAGAGGCAGACAGGTAGTGTCTGTCAGCCGGGCCTGGAATCTAAATGGATGGAGTTCCAGGCTAGTTCTCAGAACTGGCCTGACTTCGGGCTAGCTAGGGAATCCTGGGCTGGCGTCTCCTGGTTTCTGGAGCTAGAGTAGCAGGTGGGTTTCCAATGCTGGGGTCCTTAACTAGATCCCTCTACGGATTTCCGGAGGTAAGGGGTTGGGCTGGGAATCCCGGAGTGCGGGGGGCCCCCCCTGAGAGCGTTACCCACCTCGCGGTGTCGACCCTTGAAGACCACCGCGAAGGCGCCGTGGCCAATCAGGTCCTTGCGAGAGAACTCGAACTTGCCCACGGTCTCGACACCGCCGCGGCCCGGCTCCATAGCGCGCGCGGGCCGGGGGCGCGGGCCTGGGGGCGACGCTACGGGGTGCGCTGGGCTCAGGCGGAGGCAGGCGGGCCGCGTACACGGGGAGGGAGGCGCGGGCTCATCGCCAGGGCCCCGTGCCCCATCGGGCAGGCCTGGGCCGGGTCCCAGTCCCACAGGCCGGCGGACGGAGGGGCGCGCTCCCTCGGCGTCCTCCGCGGTACCCTCCCGGCGCTGACAGTCGGAACCCACTCCGACTCGGGCCTCAGCTCTGACACACTCCAGCTCCAAGTCGGCCCTGACAGACGATGTGGCTCGGAGCCCCGCAGGGAAACAAAAGATCCGCGGAACCTGGGCCTCGGAGCCCGAGACGCCGGCGCAGCCGCACTGCGTGGAGGCGGGACGAGGGGCGGGGCCTGCAGAACCTGGACCTCTTAGGTGGCGGAGCTGGCAAGGGGCGGGTCCGAAATGAAAGACACCTCGTGGGTGGTAAGGCGGGGCGGGGCATACTGTGGGTGGTGCCTTCACCCGAGCCAGCCCTATACTGGGCGGGACTTGGGAGGGGAGGCACGCTATGGGCGGGGCCGGAGCGGACAGGGCGAGCCAGTATCTGAACTATCTCTGACTGTGGCTATGCCCTAGGCACTTTTTTCTTTATTTACTTATTTTATTCATGTGTATACGTGTGTGCCTACATGAGTTTATATGCATCATGTTTTACGTGCATATAAACATGTATAAGCATTCATATAAACATGTATCTGCAGGGCGTCGGAACCTGGAAGTTAGAGTTTCAGGCAGTTATGAGTTGCCATGTGGAAACTGGGAACCAAACCAGGAGAGCAGTACGCGCACTTAATAGTTGAGCCATCTCTCTAGTTCTGCCCTACGTACTTCCTACCACCTGTTTTATTCTGTTTTGTTCTGTTTGTGCTTTCTTTTGGAGAAGTCGAGACAGGATTTCTTTGTGTATCCCTGCCTACCCAGGAACTCACTTTCGTAGAACTAACTGGCCTCAAAATCAGAGATCTACCTGCCTCTACCATCTGAGAACTAGGATTAAAAGTTTTGTTTTGTTGGTTTTTCGAGACAGGGTTTCTCTATGTAGCCCTGGCTGTCCTGGAATTCATTCTGTAGACCAGGCTGGCCTCGAACTCAGAAATCTGCCTGCCTCTGCCTCCCAACCACTGCCTTCTGAATCTTCTAACATTGTAGCCCTGGCTGGTCTTGAACTCACAGTGTCTATCATGCTGGCCTCAGACTCACAAATATCCCCCAGCCTCTTCCTCCTGAGTATTGGAATTAAAAGCAGGTGCCATCACATCCATTTTCTCTTCTTTATTAGATTCGTTTATTTTGTATGTGGGGATGGAGAC